>JTDE01002277.1:83092-111560 GCA_014338405.1 Paragonimus skrjabini miyazakii | reverse complement strand
TTTACGTCGGCTCACTAAGCCCAGAGAAAGCCAGATACGCGGGGAACAGACAGGATTCCGATCTGGTCAGGGGTGCGTTGATCATATTTTTACCTTGCGACGGATCTTGGAACATCGGCACTGTTACAGACAGCAGACAGTCGTGGTCTTCTTGGACCTGAAGGCTGCCTTCGATTCAGTTGCTCGTAACGTTCTCTGGAGCTGTCTCCTTTGCAAGGGAGTACCAGAGAAATACGTGGATCTATTTAGATCATTGTATGCCCACTCTGCAAGCAGGGTGAGTGTCTATGGACAACTATCTTGGGCGTTCATCACTTCTAGTGGTGTTCGTCAGGGGTGTCCGATTTCCCCCTTCCTGTTCAATTTTGTCATGGACGACATTCTGGAGGGTGGGCTTGGTGTTGAGCTTCTTCCTGGTGCTAGATTGACCGATCTGGAATACGCGGACGACATTGTCTTACTTAGCCCATCTTCCGAAAACATGCTGGACAGATTGAGCGACAGAGCCGGTTTGTATGAAATGCGATTTGCTGATACTTTCGCAACAACCGTCAAATTCCAAAGAACCTCAACAACTGCAATGTTATCGCTCGCGGTAGACAAATATAAACAATAACGTATTGCTTCTCGCAGGCAGCAATTAATCGTTTGGCACTTCATATAACCATAGGACTTGAGTATGATACCCTCCTTGAAACGAATGTTATTGTTGGCCGCCGGCGATAATCGTTTTCGGAGCAGTTTGTCATGACGAAAAAAGCAAGAGGGCGCATACGCAAAAATGCCATCAGAAATGGCTTGCGCTGCACCGCTTGTGGTATACAGTGTAAACCGTAAAGGATAAGATGGTGAAGTGTAGAGATACATTTTGATTGCCATGTATTCCAAATGCCCTGATAGTTATTTTGACTGTTGGCATTCTTGACAATGTTTGACTGCATGTGTGCGCCCTCTTGTTTGCCCGACTAACCAAGGTCATACAAATTTCCGGTCGCTTGCTCGCCGGTTTGTTGTACTCCACTTTTTGTCGCTCTTTGATTACATTTCATTTTCACAGTCTACTTGCAACATACGTCGTTGTCCATTAATCGGTTTTTTATGGTTTAACTCTCGTGGACAATAGGCACCATTCTAGACGCAGAAAGGTTCCAGTGCTATGCAGAAGCGTTTGAGTGGTCCAGCCCGCCAAGGCCACTTTACTGGGTGGTAGGCTATAGTATGAAAGTTAAACCCTTAACCCTCGAGAGAAAAAGTAAATAGATTTTAATTGTTGTATACGCGTCAAGGCCGCCTGTGTGTTTCACACTCGTGCTGAGACTCAAGCTGCATTCTGACTGGTCGCGCCTTCAACGACCAACAACTTATTCGTCCACGCACATAAGAATGACGTTACAGCGTGTAAATGAGGCAATGTATATTTTGTACTTCTACCGAATCACGTGTTCTCTCTATCTCTGTTACGGCCCGTAAGGCTTACTAGTGATTGCCCACGTATATGAATACAACACCAATGGTATGATCTAAACTAAGAAAACTGATGTCAGAAATATAAGGCAGAATGTATCAAAGAAGAAGAGAGCATATAGCTGCACATTTCATAGGATTAAGATGAAAAACAGATAAAATAGACTTGAACTGAGAACCAAACAAAAGCTTCGACATACAGTACACAAACAAAGCTGAAGAACAAAGGAATTACCAGGCAAACATGGCTCAAATTTTTAACTAACATAGCGTGTAGTCCAGCGAACGGGTCGGTAGAAGTTGTCGGATTGATCGACAAGTTTTCATGTACGTTTTCAAAAGCACTTTTGGGTTTACTTTTGGTTTACCGTGGTGATGATGACATAATACGTGGTGTGATTGTATGCGTGTCCATAACCTGTCTATCTCTAATTGTCTGTCGTATATAACTTGAATGTTTTACGTTTGCGACTGATGTGAGTAAACGAAATGTCAACATATCGCAACATATGTCTTATTTCTGCGCTGATGAAGATATATTGAAGGGAATCCAGTGTTTCAAGTTTACTGACAGTGTCTGTGATATGAATATTCCACAAAATATTATGGCATCTTTGGATGTCCAGTTGTTCATGAACATATATCTGATTAAAATGCTTGATAATATTCATGGTTATGTGTTCATAAACCATTTAAATATGTCTTCAACTATGACGAATTAGCAGCGCATAGTTTTTATTCAGTAAACAAATTTTTCAACAGACGGGAAGTTCACTGATGAGTTTTACCCCATGGTCAATCCCAATTGATGTTTTTATGGTGTCCTTTGTAAAAGGAACGGAAGTTAGTGTCAACTCAACATTTGTATAAAAAAGATACATGGACAACACTGTGATGAAAATCCACTCAATTCACCGCTTATCCAAACCCCGATACAATTGGAGTTCTAACAAGAGACCAATCCAAACGTCACGTTGAAGATACTACATCAGGATTGGACGAACAGTCACAATGTTACACCTTCTGTTATTCGCGTATTTCTTTGTTCCATATTGCACCAATTAACGTTCAGTTTGTGATTTTGTCTGTGTCCATATGATCAGCCAATGAGGGACTGTGATTTTCATAATACATCCATAAATTCGGCTTCTTGTCTCACGAATATGAACTGCTTACTGCAACCAATACGAGGTCTTCTGCTTATTACTTGCGTGGGAGGTTTCAATCCTAGTACGATTTCAAGGGCTATTCGAAGTCCCTAATTCCGAGTATTACAAACACATTTATAATGTCATTTAGAAATTACGTACGTACATCTGAAATACTTCCACTGCAGTGTTAAGTGTACTGTCAAATTTGAGAGAGAGAGAATCAGTTCTACCTTGAGTACATCTCATTAGTATGAACGGACACAGACCACCAAAGTTTGTCAGTTGGCACGGGCTACGGTCGCTAGAGCTGGAAATGTTGTCTATAATGTTTCCCCACTGCTTCACATCAAAAGGATACTCCATTACCGGCTTCGTGCTTGTTTGAACCCATCAGGTAACAATAGTCCTAATGGAAGATCGAACGGACAAACCCCTTACGTTATGAGACGGAGTACTTATCCGTTCTGCCACCATCACCAACGGTTGCTGAGAGTGGTTGAGCAGATAAAAACTTTGGTCCGTAATGCACAGGGTTGCTGGTAGGAACTCCCGTTCAGACTATCTCTACCCGATGTCTAGGCAAGGACGAAACCGGTCGTGGAGTGTTAGTTTGAGGGTAGGCTTCAGAGAAGCATTTTGATAAGTGTTCGTTTCTGGGACGTCCGACTCACTAGGCATGAAGGCGGATCTCTTGCCAGAAGCACTTATCGAAAGATGGCGTGGATTGGTCAGTTGGTACACTTCTAAGGTTTTGCACTAGTCGCGTAAAGATGCGTGCTCTTGCGAGCAATATATTACTGAATACGCAAAGTATGCTCGGATGAAAACATACCCGAAGAGTTTGGATCCTTCAGAATCCTAGCTAAAGCAGATATTCAACACGTTTTACGTAAAACCATTCTAGCTATAGCAATGATTTTACGAATCTGTTGTTAACGTATGTAACGAACAATGTGTTGTATTTCAAAAAACGAAATGTGAAAGCGGCAGTGAACGGTACATATGCCGGTCAAGCTCAATATGTTTCATCAAATGACTCTCATCTATCCAGCACTATGAATGGATCGGTGCAGAGACCGGTCAAGTCAAACGTCATTTTTGGATTTACCTGTACCTTTGGCTTGCAGCAAGTTGATCACACAGTAAGGACATTCCATACTTGAATCGTGCAATGTCTTCCAAGATAGTTTTTGCCTGTCGAAAATGAGATGCCGAAGTGCATTCGCAAGAACTTGATCGTCAGAAAGATTCCAACCGAGACACCCCATATTAACTGTAAGAATACAAATGAACAGACTTTCAAACTCTTCAGGGCGCTTGCTCTATGTTGAAAGAAATTATCCATGCGGATTCAGAAACATCGAGCTGAATCTATCACTCCGTTGATAATAAGTTGCGGGAATTGATTGTGTTCATTTTTGTCCTCAGCCTGTGACCGTTCATCATCTATTGCATCCCTACTACTGATTTCTTTTCTGAGCGACTGAATCATGTGGGTTGTTTGTGCATTTTGACTTCCCTTTCTCTAATAGTTGACCAACTAACCAGTGCTTGGGTGCCTTACATCATTCTGTTCCGTACACTATCATCGATTCTTATCAGTTGACTACGCACCACGTCCTCTCTTGTTTATCTGTGATTACTGAACCATGTGGATGACTCTTCGTCAACTGCCTAGTGATCGTTCACCCTGGACTGTTCCCCATAAGAACTCAATTGCTCATTTTTTTTGCAGAGGAAAATAGTGGACGAAGGAATTCCTAAGCACACATCTCACATAACATTGTCGATGGTTTTCATGTTAAGGTTTGACCACCGACGGAAACTCCGATTTTGCTTGCTGTGTGTACAATGTACAACTATGTCGAAAATTTCGCGTTCGCTGCTGATCATAGACAGATTAAAATGTAAGCGTGATATACGTGATGTTAATGCAACAGTTTTCTGCTTCACGCGTGAAATTGCTTTAGGCTCAACATTACAAAGTCTAGGGAGCATCCCAACTTGTCTGACAGTGGGGTTTGTGGTGGAATTTGTGCCCGTTTTGTCGATAGGCAAAATTAGCCGAACGGCATGTCCCCAGGAAAGGAACTGTCAAGATCATCAATCTTGAGTCCGAAAAACATAGCACATTGCACTCCTCCAAATCCTAGATAAATATACCATTCTAGTGTAATTAGCCAGGAAAACGGGATCTTACACAATGCATAGTCCATTAGTGGATCACAACCAAGAAATACCCGTTTCGGTTCGCTGGATTTTGTTGAAATAGCTGCTTTTGGTCCACAGCTCAAACATAACTTTAGCCAAGATGCAAAAATTGAATTAGAAATATACCTACGTAGTGTAATACATAAAAGAATATTTTCTCAAGCCAATAGGTAATAGATGACACATGTGAAAGTAGTCAACGATCATTCGTACGGACATGAGACATTTAGCATAATTCCGATCAAATTGATGAACTTGTGTCATGATGAAAATATGTGATGATTGTTGAGTTTCCTTTCATTAATTATGCAATATGACGAAGTACGCAAATGATTAAAACGGATCTTTTGTTCAAGCTTTCAGATAGTCCCCACAATATTTGCTTGCCTTCAACTGAGGAACATTTCAGCTGAGTACTTTAAGAGCTCCGTTAGCGATATGAACTATTGTAACGGAAAAATTATTAAAAATTTTGAAAACAGTTTTGTGATGATAACTTTTTTCGTCTGGCCTAATGAGTAATCTGTAATGACTTCTTGCGGAAGTCATTAGCCTGAAAGCTACTCACAAGTAATTATGGTTGAGGGCTGAGGTGTAGTTGTTTGGTTAAGTTTTGTCCACATTTACCGATGAACTTGACACAGAATCACGAAACCAGTGTTCAAGTCATAAGTTCTATTCACCCAAAGGATGAATGTACAGCAACCTCAACCCTAAACGTTGATCCAGTGAAAATTTTTCTCAGGAAATTCAACCAAAGGGGACTCACCATTGTAGCGTCTTGTACAGCATTTTGCGTTGCATAATTCTCGTTGTTTTTCGCACTTTTCACCTTCTTCAAAGTCACATGTACAGTCGTTTAAATCATGCGAGTCGATTCATTGATCATTACAAAAAATCTTGGTTTCCAAATTCGCGAGTCCTGTGTTCTCTCTCTGCGTTCAGTGTCGCGTGCGCTCAGATTTTTGAGAGAGTTAACGGCTAATAGAATGCACATTTATTTCAGCATATTTGCAAACTCATCGGTTGTCGGAATTATCTTCGTTGTGACCTCTAAAGTTACCTGGGAGCTATACAACGGATCGTATCTACTGGATACTTCATTCAGTGTGGTGGAACTCTAAACGACGCACCTTCACGAACTACTGTGAGTCAGTTGTTTCCACTTTTTATCACTTTTTGATTTCGTGTACACACTTGAATTGTATATAGCGTTTAGATCCACTACACCATCAACTAATAGACCATTAAGGTAGACGTAGTGTGCGATGTTGCACACGAGACTGATAGTTTATATTTTTGGTGCGCGGAAGAGGTAAAAATGGACTTGGACAGATCAGAAAAATTGATGATAAAAATACTAAATCGTTTGAAACTAATGAAAATCGATCAGGTTTGTAAGGGGAACAAACCGGTATTTGGAAATGTGTTTGAGTAGTCTTGGTAAATTTGTCTTATCTTGCTCTGGGAGGTAGATAAAAGAGAACTAAGCAACCGTTGTCGACAACGCATACCATGACAAAATGCTAGATTTGGAGGAAATAAAATTTTGTAGATGCGACACCGCCACGCATTTCATAAAAAGGCTTTTTCTCACGTTTCTCAACACATCTGTCAATTTAACTGATTAGATTAGGACGCAAGCTAAAATAACACCATGATATTTGGCGGACGGAGACTTGAGAATAATTTCCTGATAAACAGAAAGTAAACCACAGTCGGCAGAAAAATCGAAATAGCATTGATTCTTAAGGACCAACCTTATAAGTGTATCCCGGAGAAAACAGAAAGATCTACCACTCTGATGTAAACCACCTACTATCACAGTATCAGCATATCCGAAACGAAACGTTCTAGTAGGAAAAGCTGAACCGTCTAACTTGCATATGTCCGAAGTAATTTGCACGAAAGATAAGCTTAATCCATTCATTCTGTGCAAGATGCCTCCAGACAAAACAGTCGGACCTAATCCATCTTAGGTCTACGAGTCCGAAGAAAAGTTAATCGGTTTGAGAAAGACGTGATCATTCCACACGATACAACACTGTGAACTCACGAATACACGTGTACGAAAACGAAATGCTATAAATCAGCAAGTCATAGAATGACTGCACTTTTGATTTTTGGACAAAAAACGTCATTCATTCAGGCATCCTCCCACAGTCAATGTTGCCAGTGTCAGACCATGTAATTTCTTGACAGTCCAGGAGCTTGTGCTCACCGCTCCAACAGCAAGTTGAATGAACTGATCGCCTTAATACCAGAAAACTATACAATCGATGAACCACTTTATAAAATCACTTAATCAACGGGTGTTTATTGGTTGACACAAATTCCAGCGTAAGTGACTTGAAAGAACCTGATGGAGCATCGGTTCTTGAATTTAAGAGGCTATCAAACTTACTTCTGGAGGCTAAGATGTTATTTTGGTTGGAGGGTGGGCTGAACTCTAATTAAAGGACTGTTGTTAATCAATTCAGTAAATTATCTAATAAATTAGGGCTGTCCCACCCTGCAGGTAGCTTGTGATGCGGTTCCATGAACTTAGTTTGCTCCAGTCACATGCCATTGCTTGGAAAATCAGATATGTAATTTGTGTTCTTTTCGCTACTTTGTGATAGATCATAACTTATTGTCCTCCAGTATTCTTTGTGTTTCTAACCGTGTGAGGCTTGTTGGTTGGCATCCATCACATGGCACTACATCTGACGTGTGCTTCCGTGGGTCGTCGGATGAGACAAATCAGGTATCAACGATTCACCATCAGGTTGGAAAAACATGTCACGTCGAGTGGCAACAGGAATTATCAAGCTACTGCTTTGTTTCAAGATGAAAAGGCTTTTTACTGTACCGCTTGCTTGTACAAATTTCTCAAACGCTATGTTACAACCAGGTATCTGAATGGTAATTGAAGATATGGATAGAGAAGAATCAATGCAAAAAAGGACTGGATATTGTATCCTGCGGTTATTTAAAGCGAATCCGTCCAAAATGCCTCTACCGCTGTCTGGACTTAATACTTTTCATGGCCGATCCGATCGGAAGAAATCGTGAGACAAGACTGCAAGCCAGGCTCCCCTTTTTGGTACCAAGGGCAACGGAAAAGCACAAACAGCAGGAGCTTTCGCGAGCTACATGATGCCGCGTCTGACTCTTCCGGTGTTGGGCCAAAGGGGTCTGAGCTGAGGAGTTCCGGTGTGATCACCATTTTGAGGACAATCAAATCCAAGTGGAACGAAGTACTAGTGATCGATTTAAACCACATGTGATTCTACTTATTGCTCAAAGAAACGCTCTATTTGTCCTTGCACGACATACAACTTAGACGGATGGAACAACTGATCCAATACTAATACTAACACCATAGTTAGTTCGATCTATGAATTCTTCGTAGAAAATCATTCCTTGTGGACTGAATATCACCTGTAATTGATGGCAACTGTCGCATCCCCATAGACTTTTCAGTCGGCCCCTTTCGAAAAGAAGCAGTAGACTCGAGTTTCGCTCTCATTCGAGCTCGTCAGTAGTGCATATCATCGCCACTGCCGGGACTAGAACCACGGCCACGCTGTTCATGAGGCAACCGTGTTTACCACTATGTCACTGACCTCACATTGGGCACGACAGAATTATCTTATGTCAACGCCCAAGCACTTTCGCTTGTGAATAGTGCTCTGATTGCCCGATCGCCTCTAGATGAGACACATTAACTGTCTTGTTAACTCCAACCGATGATACCGACCTTAACTCCAATAAGTAGATCAAGCAAGCTCGCAATACAGCGTCGTAAGCCTACCGGAAAGTAACGTTTTTTACAGCAAAAAGAGTACGAACGTCACCCTGGTCATCTGGATATTGATCAACTTGAAAAAGTTTGGGAGCGGTTAGACAGTATTGTTAAAAATGACCGTAATGATGAATGTCTATCCCAGATGGAACGTGTATTCATCGATACACAGAATCAAATGTTTTAATCTTACATAATGAAAGGTATAAAACGGAAAGTGAAACATGTTATCATTGTTAGTGGAACACAAACGAACTATTAAATAATCATTGTTGGAAAACGATTTCTCGGGATAACAGTGTATGGTTGAAAATATATGATGCTTCTTGACTTGAACATGTTCATGGGAGGGAGGCAATTTTTTAGAGTGTTACATATAAAGTTGAATAGGGTTGTCATTTATCTTCCACACTTTCCACTAGAAAATAACCGCACGATTTTTGTAATCAACTTGTTGAACATATACTAGTGAGTGCGGATTGATTGCCTACCAGTAGCAACACTGACCCTCAGATAGTTACAAATGAAAACTCTCGACTGCGCTCATATGAATTGCATCCGGTGTAGATATTAACA
This sequence comes from Paragonimus skrjabini miyazakii, assembly GCA_014338405.1. Taxonomy (NCBI): domain Eukaryota; kingdom Metazoa; phylum Platyhelminthes; class Trematoda; order Plagiorchiida; family Troglotrematidae; genus Paragonimus; species Paragonimus skrjabini miyazakii. Next base: position 102,371 of record JTDE01002277.1, on the reverse strand, counting down.
ATGTCCTACAAACATATGCAGTTTTTATTTTAATCCTTAGGGAACTCGAATAAAATGAAATAAAGTGGCTCCAGTTATCACAGGCACGATTGATTCCAATTAGCCTGCTAATTCATAGACGATACCTCATGCTACAAACACGGAAAGTCCTTACCAAAATAAAATTATATTTCACCTATTGTCACCTGATGTCAGAATCAAATAAATATTTGTGTGAGATCTAGATGCAAGGAATACTTCAGTATGAATAAAAAGCTGTTCATCTTGGTAAATCAAAAACGCAAACCGAAAGTGTTCATTTATCCGTGGGTCTAGCGTACCTTTTCACATGCTCGATTCCGAACTGACTGAAAGATGTATTGAGTTTAGAGACAGCTTATTAACCAGATGATTTAACGTCGCAGCACTCTCGGGAGAAGCAAGTGAAACTCGTTAGTTCCACTCGGCTCCAGAAGCCTGGCACTACGCGGTCAAAACTGACGCCAGTATCTACAGAGTCGGCTGATCTGTTTCCACCGGATACCGTCACAGAGGTTTGCCAGCCAGCCACTTGTGCCACTTTTCAGATAATCTGAGATGCAATTCAGTTCGCTAAGTGTTAAGCCTGCGTCGTTTCGAAGGTGAGTAGACATTCTGAAGGGGGCGTGATACCCGACTAAGGTACAGCCCTTCAAAGTTCATCTGTTGCTTATTTGAAAGTATAACCGTAACTCGGATCGTTTGTAAACAGGTTAAAAAGCTTCCTCTTATGTTGTAACCAACATATTCAGTTTTGTTTTAGTGGTTACCTAAGGTGTCAAAAGGTGTCGAGATTTGTACGGGTTCAGCAATCAACTCAATATCTACAGGCTTGTGATGGACTAACTTGGAGACGCATTAAGTGCAGTTCTTCAAATAAATTAGTTAATATCGAAAACTCGTCACGTTCACTTTCTATTTTGTACTTGCTATTTCTTCTCGTAAACCAGTCAGACAACGCATTTGGCAACATTAAGATTACCGAGAAAAGCGAGGTAAGTAATACGTAGTCTTTTCTATGTTGTTTTCCAATTTAATAAGCCCTTAATTCACTATTGTAGAACTTGATATCAGTCTATGACGTTCCAAGGGGTTTCGATCATATTGCTTCTTATGTCCTAAATGGTTGATACTAACAGCAATGTACGGGTGATACATACTAATCAGTGAAATCGAACACTATAGTAGGGCTTGAACTAACAGTCATTTTGGTCAAGTTAGGACAGTAAGTGCCCGCAGACCAATATATTCGGAACATAGTGAGCCGATGTAGATGATAGCTGTGCCTTAATTAGAAAATACAGTTATCTTGAAGAACACACTCATGTCTTAATGGTGTACAGTGTGACTTCGTTGTCCCGATTTTCACCTTAAGCCTCTGTATAGTGATACGGTTCCACTGCGAGGTTTTCGTTTCCGCCCACCGTCCTGGTGTGTCAATGTAAGCCCCTAATTCTGGGTCACACTTGATACAAAGGGAAATACCAGATGAACCACACAGACATCTTACATCAGCACTTAAATGGGGAAAACCGTGGCTCTCTCACTGCCACTAATTAGTTGTGTCGAGCGGATTGCAAAATGGAAGGTACACCATAGACAAAAATGAACTGTCCAATATATACATTGCATAGCTTTGTGTCGTTGTTAAACAGACAATATATCGTCCAGTCCATCACTAGCAAAGTGCACGAAATCTGAACAATCAATACTTTAAAACAAAAAAGATTTGAAAAAATTGGGACACATTTCTCTTAAGTGAACGCCCAGGGGGAATTTTAACAAAAATTTGAACTCTGGAACGGTACATATAATATAATATCCGGCAAAAAGCACGTCTACTGAATGTTACACTTTCAAGGAGATTCATTAGCAGATAGTATTAATCGTAAACTTTACACACTTATAAGAAATCTTTGCACTCCTGAGGTTAATGTTTTGTCTATGATAAACTGAGTGTTTATATTGTCTACACAAGATGATGCAACCAGCCCTGGACCACCTGTTGTATGACGTTCATTATCTGTTTCTGTCGTTCTGTCATGAGGCTGAACTAGGCTCATTCATCAAAACCATGACAGACTGTCCAAATTATCTCATTCCGACCCTAGAGTGAAACAGGCTGGCGTTCATCGTTTCTAGTTCTGACTTGGTTGGAATTCGTCTTTTAGATACATTTAAGGCCCATCATGTACCAAATGACTTCCAACAGACATCGGCAGATTTGAGACAGAAGATTGGGCGTCCGTGTCCACTGATCTTCCGGAAAACACTTCCAAAGCAACAGATATGTATTGAGACTTGTTATTGCGTATGCAATAATATTGTTACTGAGTAGTCGGGGATTTAGTTCATTTCAATTTGAACATCATCCACAACTGGTCGCAGCTGTCGCATTCCCATAGACTATCCAGTCGGCCCCTTTCGAACACCAGAGGCGCTAGACTCGAGTTTCGCTCTCATTAGAGCTCTCCAGTAGTGCATATCCTTGCCACGGCCGGGACTAGAACTCCGGTTACGCTTTCATGAGGCAACCGTGTTTACCACTGCGCCACTGACCTCAAATAGTGGATGATGTTCAGCTTGAAATTCTAAAGAATGATTAAGCCGTCGAATACCACCTGTCGGTCAGATATAATTTAGTACCGTTACGGTAAGGTGTCAAATAATCAGAAAACATTGAGGTGGCTTTAGAAGATCACCCAGTCTAACCCAGGATAGTTAGTCAAATTGCTCTATGATAATCACGATCCACTGTTTTGAAAGCCATACTTTTGAGTGTATGACTGTGAATCCACATGGCATGTACATCAATTTTGTTTGTCTTTCTGAATTACCGTACTAGAACATCCCCTGTAATACACTTGTTCAAATTGGTCGTGTCCCTAATAGCTCGCACACCTGGTCAAAATAAGGGTGGGAGTTGACGTAAATCACGGAGTCCACTGAATAGTTTAGTTATTTTTATCCAAAACCAATATCAGATTCTATTGGTCTAATGACGTCATAAGATCCACTACTGTACTCTGAAAATCGATCCGTCTGTCCGGATTACTAAGAAACTAGGGTGCATGTAACCAAAATGAGAATCAAAATGCAAATCAGGCGCAATAAATGGTAATTCAATTTTATTGATCGTTCAACCGGATCTAATTACAGACAGATTATACCAGAGGCTGACATGGTGGTACTATTATGGTGGCCACGGACACATTATGCATCACATAGGTACTTACACTGCCAAGAAATGTTCGTTTAATGATGTTCAAGTCGCGACTGCCCATTACGATACAGTCGGCTCCAAACCATGTCTGGGCATCCACAATCGCTTTGCCTGCATGCGTTCCTCGTTGAACACAGACACGATGTTCAATAATCTCTAGGTTATTTCCACATAGGACCTCAGAGTTAGGATTCATGGTCAGTTTTTGAGCTAGTTGCTCCACTTGCTTCACAAAATAATCGTAGATTTCATTCGCTTTTGTTGCGAGTTCCTCGTCAAGCGTTTCATCCTTCCCATTAGACATTGTTGAACGTGGGCTGCGAGAAACACTGCTTTTAACTGGTTCAATAATACCGTGGTGAACATAAGCCATCGGAGTGGTTATACTGGATTTTGGTCCATGAACAAGGTGGAAAAATAAGACAATATCACCCGGTCTGGCTAAATGAAACGTGTACCATTGAAACACATCCTGACCGCATTCAGTGTGTTCCAACGGGATGAGAACGCGTCGGTTCGTCATAGTTGAAAGGATTACCGATGGTTAAGTTGAATTGCACAAAAAACGGAGATTGATGGCAACAGTGCACCCAGCGTTCGATTAACTGGCACAAGGGTTAGATAACCTTGAACAGAACAGCTGACCATGAGATCAATGGTGCACTTAGTAGTAACTTAGTTCTAACTTCGGGCACTACATATGGCTGTTGGTTTACTTGAACACGACAGTGTGAACATGGAAACATATATTTTAAGGTAGTAACCGAAGATACCCTGAATTCATCATCTTGTAGACAACTGGAGACAAGATAAAAGTGAAATATCTTTCGTATTCCCTCAAAGTTGTCCTAACAGTTACGGGTTTATGTGTGGTTTAATAGCGTCGCACCATCGAAGTTCTTAGTGAGGAGTCTTAAAAGGACAGTTGTTGTGGCTGTTCGTGAAGGAGACCTGAAAACCAGAAGAACGTAGAGGAACGTTGGGAAATATAACTGCGCGCTAGGACTGTATACTGATTGCAATTCATAAAAGAACATAGTGTGTTGTTGCTGATTTATGGTATGAACTAATACGTTGTACATATACTGATTACATTACGACTTCGTTGGCCAGTGTGTTGCGTTATTACTACTGCGTAGAAACTAGCTCTTGGTTTGAGCTGAGTAGATCTCCGAGTACTGTTACGTATTCCAAATTACCACAACTGGCGTTACGGTCAGTAAATCTCTTACGGTGGATTTATGCAATTTGGAAAACCTGGACGTCCAGTCAAGTTCACGGGAAATCGAAGATTACCTGTGATGCTTTGAAATTTGGTGTATTATCCATAAAGAGATGAAAAAGGAGAAGAAAATGCCTCATTTCTTCACGGTCATTGGTAAAGATGCATTGATTAAACATCTGGCCTTTCCGGATTCGCCTCTTCCACTTCCATATGCTTCATTGAGGCACCTGCTACTCAAGCATGTTTAACCTGTCAACTTTTAAGCTGCGGAAGAACGAAACCCCATACTTTACTCAGAAAATAAGATCAAAAGTTCTGTGCGTTTATTCTACTACTTCATACTTAGGCAGCAAGGTATAATTTCGGTGATCAACTATAAATTCAGATAAAAGATCGATTAACTGCAGGAATCAATTCCCATGGTTTCTGGCAAAAGCTGTTACTCCTGAAGAAGATATCTTCCTAATCTGTCAGAGCTGTCTATGAACGAGTTCAAGATGTAAAGGCCGCGGTGAATGATGAACCAGCTGTGTTATATAATGCCAACAGTGCTGGGAAGCAAGCACATCGACAGCAGCGGCATTTCGAGAAAGGTAAATTATCAGAGAAATATGATGGTTGAAACATATCATTCTAATCCGAATAAGGTCCAACACTGGGTTAACTGTTAGTCACATGGTCATAAGCATTCTCGATTTACGTGTTCACTCCGCAGTTCCAAATGCTATAAATGTGATAAGATAGATAACATTCAAGCCATCTGTCGCAGTACAAAGACGTGTTAAGTCCAGATTTCCTTAGGAGAGCAAAGTCTCTCATCTGACTTTCAATCTTACTGTGGTTTCTACCAATTCTGTTGATTCTACGCACCATATAACACAATCGTTTACTGTTAATGGTGATCTACAACATTCCTTCATCGTTGACACCGGCAATATTGAATCTTTTATTTCTGTCGCTTGCGTGAAGCGGCTGGAACCTACTGTTATCTTGAAACCTGCCAACATGTCTGTTAAGGGTATTACTGGACATGCTTTACCTATTCTTGGTGAATGTGAACTTTCACTCACAGATAAGCACTCCGTCACATATACATGTTCGTTTTTTGTTATTAATTCTGGTCTGTCTATTATCGGTCTTAGGTGTATGAAGATTGTGAAGCTCTCCACTGCATTGTCTGTTTAATCTTCTGAGACTGAAAACACCGTTTCTGAGCCTGTTTCAGATTTGAATTCAGTTACTGAAGAAGTATCTACAATCTAGCTGGCTCAGACAATAACTCCTGAACTTGCGAAGAAGAAACGACGACATCGCTAGAACAACCCGGACTTTCATTAGAAATACGGCGGTTGTACTGATTGCAATTAATAACCGAACATTGTGTGTTATTGTTGTTTTATTGCACGAATAACTACCTTGTACATACACTGATTACATTACGATTTCGCTGGCTAGCGTGCTGCCTAATTACTACTGCTCGTGGTTTGAGCTGAGTACATTTCCCATTGCTGTTGCGTATTCTCAAATACCACAAACTGTTTGTACGTTCTTCAGACGAACGTTGATAGACACGTATAACCAACGACGCCAAATATCTGAACCAAGTCAAGACGCTGGAATCGTGGCACTATTGACACAAACAATATGATCAATTACAAGAAACAAACCTGTCTGTTTGCATCCGTGGGATGAGATACTACGATTGGCCCCAATAGGCCGTCAAGGTTCAAAAAGGCACGGCAACAGCAGGCACAGGCGACCGACAGGCAAGGACGAACCGACGAAATACGACCGGGTCGGTCTGACGTGTGTCTAGATAGCCGGTCTTCGGGCAAACCGATGAGTTGGCGACAGTTTCACGGCGACCCATAACAAGGCCGTATTCACAAGGGTGGGGAGGGTGCGAGTATCAGATGACAATGGGTGTGCGGGCAGATGAGTGAGATTCAATGATTGAGGGAGGCGGTTGTTTGTTTGCAAGGTGTAGGCGCCTTGATGTTGTGTGTTTGAATGTAGACGTAGCTCTTTTTTAGTGGTTAGGTCCCCTCCTCTCCCTTTTTTTTCTCTTCCTAAACAGGGTTCGTTTCTTCCTCTTCATGGTTGTGTGGCAGTTAAGCATCAGTGTGAACCACTGATGTATTGCTGTCTATGATGATGATGATGATGATGGTGAAGAAATGGGTACTTTTAAACTCGGGTTGTGAGAATGACATTAACAGGCGTCTTGTTGAACGGGGCCACGGGAAGAGTGCAACAGGGTCAATCGAAGGGAATTTTGACCTCCAAAATGTCCTACAAGTAGCTTTACGCATAATCACATTCCATGTCATCGAATTCGGCTCCGCAAATCACGTGATGGACTCACCCTTCGGAGTAATATACTTCCATCGTGCTAACAGAAACAATAAGCCTGAACATTCGTACGAGTCACGTGATTTGATATTGGGGTGCACAGTCGTGATTAGTGGGTCAAAGTGAGCTAATGAAACGCACGCCCCAATAACTAGACTTTCAAGTATGTTAGCAACTACTAAACAATATGTAACGTGAGGCTTTTTCTCGACTGATACCTCTGTAATGCAATTCAGGCAGCATCTCCAAAACAACCCTAGCGACAATCAGCTTGACAAGATGGACGAACTGCAGTCTTGAGTGGTTTCACCCCCAGTTTACGAAGACAGAAAAGATAAGTTCTACAGATCCATTACATGCAAAATGCTTTGCGCTTTTTCTAACAAATCGAAGCTATACACTAACAAACATCGTTCTGAGCATTGTGGATTCATGATTCTTTGCAGATATCAGAAGCATACTTCAGACTGGGGGGTTTGTAGGTACAGTCATTCAGTGCACTATCCGAAAAACAAGGGGAACAATATTGAATGACAGTTGAAGTTCCAACTCTTAGTAGCTTAACATCACATTAGAAACGTAGATGTCCTTATATGACCAATGCACGATGTTATTCATGCGTGAAAATTTCCTGCGAATCCTCCAGTTCGCAGTCAATGAAAGAAATGAGCGTTGCAGAGCGTCTACAATGCAAGTCCCTACCATTACTGTGAATAGTTTCCCGTCATTCTCACCGCTAACCGACTTAGAACCAAACGCAACCAGGTACACGTTTACTATTACTCCACTATGGTGTCTGACAGCCACTTGCTTTATAACAAAATTCGTCACGCAGGAGAAAGATATGATGTCAACAATGACACACTAAGTCAGTAAGTTACACGATCGGTTGTAGTAACCTATGCGCCTGGTGAATGTGATCGCCGCATTTTACCCAGAAGGTCAAACGCAAAATGTAGTCAGAGTCGGCCGTCTGGGCTATTCAGCACCTCACGAAGACATCGACAAATCACTCTCCTTGCGGGACATGGTATTAGAATAATTCTGGAGGTGATAGACTACAATCTCCTCGCAACAGTAGCAAAGACTTCCTGTTGTTTGCCGTGACTGACGGAAATGAGAATAATATATTAAATACCATCTGTCCATACTGAGCTTCTGATGATCTGCAAAAAAGAAAGCCTCAACGTTCGTCATATTCGTCGGTTTCCTTAGCAGAGTGGTGCAGGCGAAGCCTTTACTGGCGTTTTTCTGTTGAAGCCTGCAATCGCACCTACAGAAACGGTGAAGGCTAGAGACATACAGCTACATCGACGAAGATGCATGTTCACATTTCTTTGAATTGAATACAATGGGATAATCCGCTGAACACACTATCTTCTTAGTCGTGCTTCATCAGTTCGATCTGACTATAGCATCATGTACAGTCCTGTGCAATCTGTGCACAACTTTTAAAAAATGTTGTGCACAGATTGCACAGGACGATACAAGTTTCTAGAAAACAAAACACTGCAATATTGACAACAATTTTGTGCGAGCTGTCCACCCCCATCCCGATAACGCGGAAAATTGTTTTCAGTGCAACCTCTATATGTGGATGAAATGGTCAGATAAGACGCACTGAGAAGATATGGAAAATACTGTTCAATAAGGTCAGAAAACCGAGACATATCAAACGATGCCTCTCTTTTCGGCAGCATAATTATGAAACGCCAAGTTGGAGTCCACAAATAACGCGAGAGATACAAAAACACAGTATGACATGTTTCAGATTCTATGGAAAAATTATTAGTTTCTGATCACTGTTCTAGTAAATTGTAAATATGTGTCGTTCATGAGTACAGTTTTTTATCGCTTAACATTTAGCTACAAAACTGTCTTGATAACACAACCCGTTAGGGAAATATCATATTTTTACTTTTGTCCATTTACACTCATCAGCGCATGCCGTGTTCCAACAAAACGCCACACTTCAAACATTGAAACATTTCCAGAGAGGTGTGTAGACAGCCAGGTGTTATGAACTGTGGACCATAATGGCCAAGACACCGGAACGACGAAACCGAATAATCTGACTTAAAATGAACGTACAACTCTGTGACAGCAAGTCTGACCGCGGTTATGTCGGTGCATTAGAGCCGGTCGTTAACACGATCCGGTTAGGAAGTATATCTCTTGAAAAACTTCTTGGTTTGGACTCTGGATTTCGTATCCGGTGACCACATTTCTTGGACGGATTAATACTAGTCTGAGTGTTTCAGCCATACCTTCAGCTGTCATGTCAAACGTCAAACCGATACTCAGATAACAATGCTACTAGCATTCGAGACAGGACTTAACCGACCTACACGGTCGTTCGAACGACGACGACAACAACAACAACAAAGACCGAAGCCTATGCCAATCTGAGTGGATCGTCCATGTACCGAGAGACAAACGACCGGTTTGCCAGACGTGTTGTCCGTGTGCAATCTACGCCGCACGAACACACCACACTTTCTATGCTAACCGCGTCTAGGTTAAACTACGTCACAATCAGCTTTGTAATTGAGTCTAGGCTCTTTAACCTTGTTCCTGACAGATCTGTGCCCTCCCACTGCGTATGTACCAGTCACCCCCCGTGTCTGCTAGGTCGTCCATGGGCATATTAGTCGTGCGACCTGGTCCGCTGGGTTTCAACAGTGAACCCTCTTGGGACACCATAACTGAAAATCCAGCACGCGAAATTGATATTGTAGTGACCAACGATCATGTAACTTCTCTACGGATCCCGGCTGTAACCGTGTTTTCCTGCTTGCTTGTTCTGTACATATGATTCTGTGTTCGCTTGCTATAGGAGGCCTGATACGAACTCAGTGTCACTGTTATCAGCCGTGCAACTAATTGCACGCAACGAATGCTTGTCTTTATCCTAACGACTCATCTATTATTTCATTATTCAAGGTCGTTTGACTCGAACCTTTTCGAGCGTTGTTTAACGCACTCGAAGGTTCCACGCACTTTTCGCTTGGCGCGCGTTTGAGTGACGCCGAGTGGATTGTAGCCCATCTCGTGCTTGTTGTCTTTCTCCTCTTGGTTACTGCGGTTGGTTCTAAACTAGGTTAGACCTAACTATTTATCATATTTCAAAACATTCCTGGAAATATATGGTTTGTTTCTAAACTCGACTGCGTTCCTTAGTTCGATGCCTGTTGGAACTATGTTTCGACTGCTCTTTAGGTAAGGCGTTTTCAATTGTTAGTGGACGAGGGCCTAGCGCATACCCACTTGTCCACAACAACATAATAACATTTTAAACTGGAAGCGGTGTGGTTGTTTAATGAAGTTTAAGAACCGACTGAATTTGACAGAATTCTGTAGTATACTTTTCCATAATTTTAACCAAGTTGCTCTTTTCGTGTTCACGACAAACTAACAGCGTGTTTCATACCAGTGTTTTGCAGAATTTCTGGGAATGAATGCTACGTTACAATTTGTTCGTTTTGGTCACAGTGGGTGCGTTTGGCATTGATGATCCAGTACTTTTTGGAATGACTTACCACTGAAACAAGTGAACTCATAACAATCCTCCTACGTTAGTTTTTTACTTTTGCCGGAACCGGCTGTGTACTTTTCATGATTAAGGATGATTCCGCAGCTGTTCGGGTAGTCATTGGTCAAAAACACCCGGTGCCCATCCGTTTTTGTGTCGGTTATGTATTTTACTCAATGTTTCTTGTTACTGATTAAATATGATGTTGTCCTAGCATCTGATCCACTTGTCCATTCGGTTCTTTAGTCTCTCAATACCTAGATCAAAACGTCGGTTATGTACACATGCATCGGTTTGAAACCAGTAAACAGACCTGACCTGTTATTTGCATTTGTATCCTCATTTAACCTCGTCGTCATCTAAGTGGGCTCACTGCACGCTTACGGTGGTTCCAACTTCTGGTCGGAGCGACTATAATTTCGTGGAGGCGACGCATCATGCAATCAAACACCACAGGTTGCAGAAGCACATTCCACTTTAGAAAATGGCTCGGTTAGCACAAATTGATTTTTGGTGAATTTCGCGTAATCGGCAGACGAATTGTGTAACACTAAGTCGTCCGTTAGCACCATCTCTCATGCGCAACATTCGGATGCGTTAGCAAGGCTACTAGTACCAAAGGTTTGCAGTTTTATTGCTTCATATTTAGGATCATCATCCGTCATGACCATACAAATCAGTGACCGTAGCATGTTAGTGGTGGAATCTAGTCAGCGATGCTTAGTCCACACAGTGAATTAGACGTACAACTGCAGTTGTCCTAAGGAATATCAGCTTCCTTACAGTCAGGCCCTGGCAGTCTACCGCCATATGTACAATGACATCGGTTGCTAAAGTTATCCTAAGTTTATATAGCAAATTTATGTCAGTTTTCTAATTTCATCGTAGGAGGACACACTGTAATACCCATTTCAAGCGCGGACCACGAGCAATTACACTAAACCCATGCTTACAATTCAGCTGAAACCGCCACGATTCGGTCAATCACCAGAACAACGAATGCAATCCATACAAGAAATTCGCCCACTGCTGAACAATAACTGAATTCTATTGAAGAATCCTTGACCTTTAAATCAAAAAGTGTCACCTCCACTTACAATGAACTGAAGCGATCACTGTTCGACTGAATGTGAAAAATGTATACTTGCTCCAAGGTATCACCGAACACTAATCATGAGAAATGCTGATCCCCATACGGCCTCGATGTTGATTGACTTCGTGGCATAATCATTGGTCTGATTATCTGATTGCCAGTTCCTATGGAAACTATTAGTCTGTTCACTTTAATGTGCTTCTTTTTGATTTGTTTTGCTTACCAACTGCTGGTTAATGTCGATTTTGTTCGCAAACAGGGCATTCAGTTATTGGGTCTCATCTACATTCAGTTATTCTCTACAGAGTTGCTTTTTATATAGTATGACAATTTCTGTAATGCAGAAGTGGAGTAATTGACTTAGCTCAAACCCAGAGCTAGTTTCGATGCTGTAGAAATATCACCTTGGATTTTACCAATTCAGTTATTTATCTTTCGAACGCAATTCTGTCCATTCTTATCAGTCATGTAATAAAACAAAAATAATGAGAAATAGGCTAATTGGCAATCACCACGTCCGTCACAGTTTAAATGAGTCAGGATTGTTGTGAGTTCCACATTTATTTCAGAGGCGTTCAGACAGTCATAACTGCAGCGGTTCGTTCTCAGTAGCACCGTCAACCAAGGGACTTGAACCTACAATAGACTGAGAAACATCGATATCAGTGATAGGCACAGCAAAGGTAGAAACGTAAAAAATGGATCGATATGTCTACACTGAACATCCTTGACCTAAATCAAGGATGCGGCACATTTGAGTATCCAGGTTATTCGGCATAATTCTTCCAGATGATCTTAGGTTGCTGCCACGACCATATACAAGTTCAACCGATTCCAGACTAATCGTGTTAGTTTGGAGAACACGGGTTTTGAATAGCTTAGCTAGACTGATTCCAGTTGTTGGATGGTTGGATTTCCGACAGTGCATCATAAAATTACCCACATCAGTCCCCAGTTCCTCAGCATTAGACGCGTTAGTAGATTTGAACGCACTTTTCAGAATACGCATAAAATTTTCAGCGACATCGTTGTGTTAAGGATGACTCGGTGAAGTAAGCAGATGTCGACAGCCCACATTTTTCAGGCGATCTTCAAACTTCTGCGAAGTGAAATGAGTGTCATTGTCAGTGATCGACACACATGGTACAGATATCCGATTAAACGCTTTTCGCAATGCAATCAGAGTCCGCAGCTGCTGACGATGTGAAATAAACGTCCGGCCAACGCGAATATGAATCAAGAATAATCAAAGCATGATATTTATCCAAGAATGGAGCAAAATAGTCAGCATGTACTCGTTGTCAGACCTAACAAGTCACTGGCCAGTGTCCATTTTGATGGTCGCGATTGCGGTTTGTGTACACATTGAGTACAACTAGAAATGTTACAGATAGCAGTATACAATCCTGGCCACCAACAAATCAGACGGGCCAGCGAGTTTATTTTTTCAATTCCCAAACGACCAGAATGTTAGTGAACTGGTACCATAATATGAGAGGAATAACAATTCTCTCACCAAGACACAATAGTCCATCGAGAGTAACAAAAAGTTTATCTCGATGTTTGTAAAATTTAAGAAATTTTCGCCGGACATCGTAGTTCCAACCATTGGGTAATGAGGTCGAGTTTGTGTGACAATGTTTTCGAGCATCACGAATGACATTAGAACGAAAAACTGGAAGTGACTGAGTTAATAACTAATATGAGTCACCGAACTCCTCGGAATCGGTGTACTGAAATAACTAGTGAGCATGGGAAATGAATTTAGTACTATGATGCTGGATATTCTATGAATACGCAGTCAAGGCAACACTGCATCGTTGAACCACTGCCGCAGGACATGGCAACGGATTTCTTAATATTATAAATGAACTTAAAGGCTTCATGACCATTGACTAAAATAAAGTAAACACCAATCGCGTACTTGTGAAGTCTGGTAATCACCCAATAAATCGTCAATGCTTCATTCTGTGTTTGTGCGTATCCACGTTCTGCCGAACTGAGGCACATTGAAATACAAATACCAGTATAACCCTCTTGTTCTAGCACAACTGCAATACCGGTGGTTGACGCATCAGCAATCAATGTTGGTGGTAACTTTGAAAAAACGTACATGATTGCAGTGCAAATCCACTTGATTCACCGCTCATTCATAGCCTGACACAACAGACCATCTAAAAGGGGACCAATCAAAACTTCGCGTAAACATACCACATTAAGATTGAGCAAAAAGCTTCAATGTTACATTCTCCGTTATTCGTTAAACTCCTTGTTCTTTACTTCACCAATCAGCTTGCAGATTGTGACTGCATCAGATCAACCAATGGGAGACTGTGATTTCTTTAATACTGATACATATGACAGCAGGTTCATGTCCCATTAATAGAAACTGCTTGCTACAACCAGTTCGAGTTCCTCTTATTACTTACTTAGGAAGTTTTAGTTTAATGACGATTTCGTAGGCTATTCTGGACCCTACTTCCGAGTATTACAGTGACATCCCATCAGGGGATACAATATTCAACAGAAATCGTTGAGTCGTTTCAGGGACGTAAGTCCAAACAAAGTTATCTTGAGAAGCTTCGGTTTATCGGTGAAATTAGGAATAAATCGAGGATAATGCTGAAGAGAACCCAGTAAAGAATGAAACTCATCAAACGTTTTTTGAGTAAATGCCCTGGATAAGAGTGAAAAACAATCAGGGCAATAACCATTTTCATCAACAGGAGGTCTTAAGCATGTGAACTTAGATTCATCAAAGATGCATTGGGAAGTATTATTAGCAATTATTAAAGAGCAAAAACATTCACTTAGTGCACACAGTCTTTTATCACGAGTAGGCTTGGTTAGCGCATGCATAATATCACCCTGGTAAATTGAAACATCCTCTAAATGGACGGTAATGGTGTTCATAGCATATTGAAGTATAGCAATCGATACATTAAGATCAAATAGCATAAAATTATAACGAAACAACCTGAAGGGGGTATTGGTGATTGTCAGATAAATGGAGGCCTCACCAAATAGAATCTGTAGGAAGGCGTCCTTTAAATCAAACTCTGAAAAATATTTTGAGTCATGAAATTGATGCAGAATGTCCTCTGCTTCAACAGTGACACAACTACACTACAAAAGGAATTTGTTCAGCGTGAGGCGACAATCCCTGCTAATTCGAAACGTTTTGCTGTCACGCTTAAACGGAGTCAGAGTAGGTGTAGCCCAGGTCGGAGATTGCAGAGGTGTCAATATCTTTTCTTCACAAGTTGATCGATTGTTCTTCTGACGGGCTCACGCAACCCAAAGGCGATGACTCATTGCATCATAAAAATCGAGTTGCCTTTGAGTTCGATTGAAATTGGTTTATTATGCACACCACCAGAAACTTTCGAGGGAATAAATTGCACATTCGTGATTTACGTGGGTCCGAAAACGATGAAACAGACATGTTCAAAAGTTACATATTTTTAAACCAACGATCGATGGCCTACGATTAATAACCCAAACGTGGTCATTGTTAGCGCTGGACTGAGAATCAGAAAGTGTGATTTGGCAAAAGCCAAGTATTGTTGAAGCATGTCCAGTGATTACTTTAGCAAAAACTTCAGAAGGTTTTATAACTAACCTCTCCAGGCACTTTACGAAGTCAACAGGGATGAATGATTCAACGCTACCAGTGACCACAATGAATGAATGTCCAAAATAAGTATTAACTAGATAGGTTCGTTTAATGTGACTGGTAGAATCAACAGAATGAGCAGCAAGAGCAATAGAATAAGAATCGGAACTCAATTTACCATAGTCAAAATTTGGTTGTGTAGAAAAGACTCTGAACTGTGATAAACGGACTGAATGTGGCCAGTTTTACCACATATATGCCAAAACGTTTCGACCTCAACAAGTTAACCTAGAGTTAATCGCAGCTGTCTCATTCCCATAGACTTTCCAGTCGACCCCTTTCGAAAAGAAGCAGTAGACTCGAGTTTCGCTCTCATTAGAGCTCGTCAGTAGTGCATATCATCGCCACTGCCGGGACTAGAACCACGGCCACGCTGTTCATGAGGCCACCGTGTATACCACTGTGCCACTGACCTCACATTAGGCACGACCGTATTATCATATGTGAACACTCAACTACTTTCGCTTGTGAGTAATGATCAGGTTGCCCGATCGCCTCGAGAGGAGACACAGTTACTGTATGTTAACTCCAATCAATGACCCATTGCCTGGGACTTCTGTCCAAGTTAAAATCACACTGACGAGGTTGAATGAAGGCGAAACTCGAGGCCAATGCTTCTTTTCGAAAGGGGCCGATGAGAAAGTCTATGGGAATGCGACAACTGGGATCAACTCTGGGTGATGTTCAGTTAGATTGAAGTTACATTCATACAAGAATGTGGTTAGGCCTTTGGGTTTGATTATTTGGTCATGGCTATTTGGAAGTTGTTGGTGTTGTGGTTAACACGTTAGTCTCAAAAACACGCGGGTCAGAGTACAAACTCCGATCCGGACAAGGATATGCACTACTGATGCGCTGTAATAAGAGAGAAACTCGAGTCTAGTGCCTTCTTTCGAAGTGGGCTGGCCGAAAAGCTTATCTGAATGCGAAAGCTGCGATCAAGTGTGGGTGGTGTTCAATTTCAAATAACCTAAATCCCCGAAGCTTCACTACGTATTAAGATTGTTTCATTCGTCAACCTGCTTCAGTTGGCCTCAAGAAGAAGCCACTTTTGCTTGTGATATGGTTATCTGGTTGGCGTGCCATGTTAACTACTTCATGTGTACGCCTCTGTGATTTGGAGTAGTTCACGGTGGAGTTAGGAATTTGGGTACCGTATAGAGGCATTTGATTTGCCATCAGGTTCTGACAAAGCAAGTGAGGATCCATTTGCAGATTTTGCCAGTTACAGTGGTTGATTCCTACGGCTTCTGAAGGGCGGTCTTGCATAAGAACTCTTTTATACATTAACTTCGTTCATGAGTAAGACGTTTGTGAACGTTTGAAAGGTAAGTTTCCGCTTCGATTATCTTATAAACTTTGGAAATTCAACCCAATGTTGTTGAGTTGTTTCACATTTTCAACATATAACAAAAGGGTTGGACCTATCACCATGATTTTCTTGTGAAATTGGCTGTACTCAGTAATTTATGAATCACTTTTGAGTTGCTGTCTGTGTTACAATGTAGTTTTGTTCCTGTGACTAAACAAGAACCAAAATAAGATTAACTTTCTGAGGCAATCCACGTGCTAAACCTTGAATCATAAAGACCGCGTTCAGGGCGCACATTCAAATAACCGCAAAACAGTTATACAGCAAATACAAAAATCGTACTGGCAAATGAGTAAATTTGTCTCATATCAGGTCTAGAACCAGTAATAATATCAGTACTGGTGTTGTGAGCCAAAATCGCGGACGACACAAGGACTGTTGATTCAGAACATTAACACCGGCGGTATGTACTTCAACACCACCTTAAACAAAAACGCTCGTTTACACACAATAATCCCAGGACGCCACGGTTGTCATTGCCAAGTACATGTATGGTAAACACCATTCCTTGTCACGACCACCAAGCAATCAAACAAGGTAAATGCTAGTGAAAGTAAGACAACAAGACAATTTCTTTAAGGATTTTACTGCATCGTTTCATTAAATATGCTAACCTCACAGACAACTGAGTTATACAGTGTTATTAACTCCGGTTAACTGCCACCTCTCATAACACCTGAAACACTCATTCTGCGCGTAGTGGATGTGACTGAGCACAATGACCACAATGATTACACTTTGCGGTCGCTGAATACAGACGCCTCCATGGCTGATCTACATTCATTCTCTTTGAATTTCAGAAGGAGATGCTCCTCCAAAACTGGACATCGGGTAGATCGGAGGTCACCTTTGATTTAATGATAGGTCCATCTATGCCATTTTCTGCATTACTACGGCTGCTGATGCAGCGTCTGTAGGGCACGAACCAGATAGCAACCTCCATGAACTCATCAGTCCACACGGATAGCACAACTTTGCAAAAGTGCTCTTGGTGGGTACAGAGATATTCCAAAATACTTGGCACAACGGGAAATGCTGTTGATGATTTTCAGAGCTGCATAAACTCTGTTTGATCGTATTATCCGATCGGAAGCTTAGTTAGGATCAGCCAGCATTCTACAGGTCTTTGTCGACATCATATGAATAGACTTCCTGGCTATACTCCACGATTAGTATAGGGTCTGTTTGACCGTTTTCTGTAGATCTCAGTCGAACTTGACATCTGGGATTGGTGGGGTGTTAGTATCGTGTAATACATGTTGGATACGACCCCGTCTTTTATACTTCCTGAAGATGTACATCACTCAAGCGGGTGGAACACACCCTTAAAACTGAGTAGAATGGTTGCTGTTGGTCAGCCGCACGTATGGCTCGTTACTTATTTGTCGATGAACAAAGAAATATCGATTGGTTTGCCCTAATTATGGACGACATATTGCCCGGTGGCCTCTACCGCCCAACGTGTATCGAATAGACAATCAGTGACATACACAACTTACAGCAGGGTCAGCTGAACATGCTTAAGTCTTTCGAACAAACTCTGGTTCCCTACATACATTGGATTAAATTTTTATGAGAAGGGCGTTCAGAGTCAACTGAATCAGATTCTCTACTGATGACACACCACCCTATCTGAGAAATGCCGGCTAGAGTACATCTGATTCAACGGCCTAATTGCGATTGAGCTCCATGATACAATAGGTGATATGAAACAAGAAAAATGACACCTGGCGATAGAGCGACAAAACAAAGAGTCCTGTAAGACATGTGTTGCATTTGCACATCAGTCAAATAAAACCCGGATCTGATTATACGATGCTTAAGATCGTACAACATTTGCACGACGTGGCCAACTGTGCCACTCACAGATTACGTGAACTCAGTCATAAGACCATGACTATTTTTAGCTGTTACGGTTACGGGACCAACTGAGTGTACCATTTCATCAGGTGAATGTATATACATTCAGTCAAAATACCACTCCACATATGTTCCATGTTTTTCATATGCATAAACAGGAGACCGACTAAGTTTGAGAGCTTTCGCATTAGCCCTAAGGAGTGAACCGTCCAACACATAACAACCCACATAATACTATTCATTTAACGTGTCGAATTCCACGGCGTCCATCGACAGAATGGCTCCCGAGATTACCGTCCAGCAACAACAACCAATAACTGTACAAATGTCATTGCATGACACGCATTGAATGGATGGATTAGTCCACGTGTACCACCACATGCATCCTCATTCGACCGTTAGCCAATCGGTGCGATCAGTGTGAGCAGGCTCACGGTTAGGATCTGCGCGCGTTCCAATCAGAACGATCGTGGAAACTCATGACCTATCAATAACACCTGTGGAACGGGGCTTCATGCGTCAGAAGATGTGCTGGATGTGTTGTAGTTCGTCTAGTACGTTTGTTGTCTTGTGTTTGGTATAATGAGGAGCGATGAGTCTGTTGGGGGAATGTTTGGTTTGTTTGTAGAAAGCCGATCTCTAATTTGCTTTTATTTGTCTTTGTTGTGTGCAGTAAACGACCATGACGAATTTTGTATAATAATCGCATATAAATTGTTTGATTCCTTGGTTTTTATAGCTATTATTGCTTATCTGTTAAAACTTCCTTTTTGTACTGTCTGACACATTCTCATCTTCATCTGTATCCGATTGTTTTAAGGAGGTCATTTCCCGTTCACTCGTTGCTGTTTGTGAACACGTGCTTAGTTGCCCTAGTTTTGAACTCCTTTGCTGGATAATTTGTGTATCCTGTTGACTCACAGTCAAG
>JTDE01002277.1:40440-81517 GCA_014338405.1 Paragonimus skrjabini miyazakii | reverse complement strand
GGTACATGCATGAGACCATCAAGCGACGCTATCAATGCATTTAGATTGTCATGTGACGTTTTGATAGCAACACCGTGTAGTTTTCGGCCTACCACGAAAACGTAACAAACACCACCCATATCCAGCCGATTCTATAAGTCACCTTTAGATATGCATAACACAGTGGCGACTATCTCATAGATAAACAGCCGTTACTTAGACTAAATACGTCATTATGGGTAAGCAGGTATGTGCATACAATTAGCTTATGTGTAAAGCAACTAAATTGTTTCCGGCAAATTTTGCAAAGTCAAATTCCGTTAAATGCATCCATACTATTTCATCCGCGGGTAAAAATGGTATTGCTAAATTCAGATCTTCTGAAGTATTCAATCGCCTGTGGTGAGTGAAATGGCTAATCACACTACGCCTGAAACTGCTGAATGCGCAGGCCGTCCAACTGTACCAATGTGCAGTCTGTTTGTAAAATTCTGATCCGTGGATTTATGCATTTCCAACATGTTCAAATGTGTACACACCAACTGGACCAACGATGCTTTTTTCTTATGTAGAATTCAAATTGTTCATCTACTTCGTTGTTCACATTCCTAGACAAAGAAAGTTGTTTGTTATTATGAGATTCACCTCGAGTTGCTTGATGCACCATCACCATGAGATCGATTACAACCGTACAATCTGGGACCAAATTATCAATGTCAAAATCGTTCTATCCTGTTTCACTAAACTTGTGTTCGAACTATTCGAGTTGCAGAATTCGACCGGTATTATGGGGACAGAGATACGTGGTTTTCACTGTTAATTCCAAGACTTCCAGCTGTATTGAATTCGGATATCAGCCAGTTGGATCAGCAGGTGACATACCAAGTCAGTTCACATTTGTCCAGAAATCGCAGTTCCGGAAATACGGACAAAATGGCTTGCGTCGCATAACGTTCATAGACCAAGTAGCACGATCTCAGAAGTAGATGAATTCATGTGATCCGCACCGATGATTTTGCAGCTTAGACGCAATAGCTTCACGTGATCACCAAATGTGACAAAGTTCAATCATGTGCCTATGATTTCTAAAACTGTTCCATCTTATACCAAGGAAACACAATAGAGTACACTGATAAATAAAACTCAATTGTTTTAAGAACTCACATAATGCATTTTACAGCCATTCTCGATGACGCGCGATTGCAGGGAGCCGCGTAATCCGTCGCAGTGATGGTAGCAAATCAAGAGGTAAACATTCCATCAATTCCACCGTAACGTCAGTCATACTAACAACGAGTATGATGTTCACACTTCCCTTCATCGTGTAAATCGTCAGTGGTATTTTCCGCAACATACAGCAATTGTATACAATGGTCAGTCATGTAAAACGTGGACAGTAAAAAGGCAAGTCATAATGTGGTGGACTGTCAGGCAGGAAGCGCGAGCATTCCAACTCTCGGCGGAATACCTCAACACAGGGAGAGGTTCGTTCAAAAACCCACAGTGAGCGGATGGAGAACGGCGTGGGCGACCGGATGAGTCATCGCTCGACCGGATCGGGCCAACGGGCGGGACGTGGCAGCCGAAATAGGATGAATGACCAAATTGAAGGCGTGATTATTCCAACACACACTCAGGAATATCTCGACATGGATGTGGAGTACGGTCAAAGCACGAGCGACCGGACAAGCCATCGCTTAACGAAATCGGATCAACGGACGAGGAATAGCAGGCGGAAAACCCTCAGATAGAAGGCGCCCATCACACCTAAACCAGGTGGAAGTGTACACGACGTGTGAGCTGAAACCGGGAGTGTTGTGGACTGGAATTGTGATTCAAAATCGCGAGCGCGCGTGTGGCATGGTAACTAGCGAGTTGGGCAATAAAGATTGTGCTTTATTGAACGCCTTTTCGCTACAATAATTATACCACTATCTGCCTGTCGATCAGACATCAAACATTGTGGTTACGGATGCTATCCGTAGTAAGTTCAGTTATAAGCATAACTCTGTAATCACCGTCCAATATGTATGCTATTCAAACTGAAAGGTGACAATCGCCTAGCTTGCCTGAACTCAGGACATTGCCGGTGAGGTAGCTGTTCACCGAACTCACTCCACGCGAACCAAACACGCTTATCCTCATCATGATTAATCAACTCAATAGAAAGGTGTTCTATTTCCATAAATATATCCTCCCGATCTTCACGTGATCAAACGCTAATCGGATCTCACCGTTAGACGTAGATAATGTGTATCTGAAAACATCATTTAGTTGAAAGAACTATCAGCAGTTCTACAAACGTTACCGTTTTCATGCACTGTGATCAGCTGCATTGTCATCTCAGTTTTCGATGTTGGACATTCGTGTGGGGCAATCTGATGCATGTAGATCGCTTTCTTCTATATGTTTCGAGACAATCCGCAGAAATAAACAGACAATTCTCTAAATCCGATAACTATTGTCAAGTAAAGTTGTTAAGCCAGTTGGTAAAAGACTGATGCATTTATGGAGACAGTAGTAGACAGCCAATATAGTCGTCAAATGCGGAACATGCTGGAATAGGTGTGTGAAATAGTATAGCACATAATACAAAAGGAATCTGATCGACTTGGAGGAAAGTGCTAGACGTTTTTTCATTTAACACGTCTTATCAGTCTCCCTGATTTTTACACTGTCCATTGCACATTCAATGACATAGAACCAGTCGAGACAAGTGAAGCTGAACAGAGCAAGCTGGCTGAGCAGATTATCCCCGATAATCCTCGAATAATCGACTGAATTTCTCAGTAATCCTTTCACTGAGCGATTTTATTGCGAGCCGTAAAATGATTGGTTGTGAATCCAGGAAAATTGTCTGATCACGTGGGTTCAATGTAATCTAGACCGTCCTGCGAGTCCCATCAGCTTATCGCACCGCAGGAAATCGAATGATTTCGATTCGAAGTCTTATCCAATGGACCAGTCAGTGGGCAGATGAACTATTGGAGTGGGCAGGTATTTGTGACTGTAACGCGTTCACAAGTATCGCCACCATGAAACTGTGTTCAGTAAAACCGTTACTGTTCGGGCCAAAGTTGCATAATTCAGTAGCCACCGCTTGGACAAACATATATTGAACAAGAATTTGACAAAACTCAGTCATTAGAAAGATTGACAGATAAAAGAACTCAACAGGATAGAAAGAGCCTTGTTGGTTCTGATGTCGGAAAATTTGGTAGAACTGGGGACGAAAATAATGAAAATCTTCCGATCGAACAGTAATTAGCAAGCTCACTCAAACGTCGGGGAGAACGGTGTAATAAATATTCGACAGTTGACTGTCTATCTCTGTGGTTTACATTGGTTACGTCTGATCCTGTTCTTCAGAACGGTTGAAATCAAACAGATTTCAGAATTTCGAGTTGATCTGGCACAAGACCAGCACAGTGTAGTAGTATCCACGAATAGGAACGATCTGAAGTTGGCGGAAGGTTTGTATTCAACGAGGAAGAATTTGACACTTGTTGGAAGTGTTCAGATATGGACCACTAGAAGACTTATGGGGTTCACGATAAACCCCTGTCCGGAAAGAGTGACACATTTTCGTCAATTCCCAATAAATTATAGACACCTCAAGAGAGACCTAATTCTTATCTGCAATGTGCCCGACACCCCGGGTCATCTATTGGCACATCTCCTCCCACCACATAATGCTGAACGTTTGAGAGATCACTCGCTGAAACTGAGTAATGAAACAGGCAGACAGAACTGCTTCACGGTTAGCATCTATTCACATTGGAACGCATTGCCCGACTCTATGGTCACGGTTGAATCGGTTGAGAGGTTCAAACTACTACTCGATCCGTACATACGTGAGAGACAACCGGAACTACAAGTTTCCTAACCGTTATACTGGTTCAATCTCACAGGTCATCAACTGTGCGTATCTGACTGAATGTTGTTTCGGTGTTCGTTGTTGAAATGAATACAGTCAACAGTTTCGTTGAATTCACCTTTTATTTTGTTCCATTCACCTTTTCTTCAAACCTCTAAACCGTCCAACACAATTTTCACCGACCAACACGAAGACAGGAATCCACAAGCAAAGATCGTTTTCCTTCCTGTAACAACCTATGAACCTATCATTTTCGTTCAGTATATTTCCATGGAAGAAATGTAGTCTGCTGATCATTGTTCCTAATATCCATGTCCAAATCATACGCCCAGGGTTAAACTGGCTCTAAACCCGTCGGTTTCTAAGGGGTGAAATGATCATTTCAAAAGGACAAGAAAAATTGGGGAATTCTGTCTGTTTCTGAGAGTTAACAATAGAAGAACTGCGAAAAAGAAATTCGTCGGCTGATAGGCAAAATAGAAACTCAACCACTGTTGATCAAGCATAAACCAATCGCTCTGTAACATTCAGCAACCAACAGCTAGCTAGTGTCAACAGTGA
Source organism: Paragonimus skrjabini miyazakii (assembly GCA_014338405.1). Lineage (NCBI taxonomy): Eukaryota > Metazoa > Platyhelminthes > Trematoda > Plagiorchiida > Troglotrematidae > Paragonimus > Paragonimus skrjabini miyazakii. The sequence continues at coordinate 77,100 of JTDE01002277.1, read as the reverse complement.
AAAATCGGAAGTATCTTCATCTGAAGGCAATGTTTTAGATGATCGAGTTTCCGGAATACTCGGAATACTTGGTGTCCGAATACGTGCGTCATGTCTGGGTTTGAATTCACCTAACAATGATGCAGTTATGATAGGCACTGGTAAATTGTTTCAGCTTAGGCTGACCCATGCATTATAAAAAGTGTTCTCTGAAAATCAAACGCATCGTTTGGTGTTGCAGCTTCAGCGAATTATCACTAAGGTTGTTATTCTTGTTCTGCACAAATAGGTCTCTTAAAGGATGTTGGGACTGATAAGGGATTCTCTGTATTAATTCAAGTCTTCTCTGATATGCCGGTAACACATTGAGAACCTGTTGATTTTGCGCTATCTATCTAATTAAGGTAGAGAACGTGGTGTTGTAACGTGTTTTGTAGCTCTGAATTATACTGTAACAATAATGTTAATGCCCATTACGAACGAAGGACGGCAAAGTTGAACATATTAACGCATGCTGGAGACACACTAATGGGGTGAACACAATAGTGAAACGATCTGGCTGGAACCACCCAAACAGTCTCGTGAGTAACCTAAGTACAGATTTGGCGTTGTTGGCTGCTTACGCACGGCTGGGAGACGAACCAAGGCCGCCTGAGACAATCTTGCCCAGTTTGCGATTGTGTGCGGTACGGCCCATTTTTCCTCATTTCATAAAGTATTCTGTGCACTCCGAGTGACGGCTGCGCATGACTTTGCATTCATCCGTATTAAACTGGAGTCGGTTTTCTGTTGTCCAGCGGTATGATATGCTGAACTAACTCTGTAGCTTCACACTTTCCGTCATACCGCCCACTCTACGACAAATTTTATTGTCAGTAGTATATCGTAGCAACGGAGAATTCACAGGCTGTCGGACTTCGAGCACAAACAGAATAAAGAGCAGAGTTCCTGGCACAAAATCTTGTTGGATACCGCCGATCGTACACTACCAATCCGTACCAAACTAAATCACTCTGATATTAAGGCGGCGACCTTGTAGATAGTCTGTGAGCCACAAGGTTTGGGATTTTTATGTCATCATTATAACGCTTCACGCACAGCGTTAAATGGTCTACTCAGTCAAGCGTTTCAGGAAAGCCTAGAAAAATTGCGCCAATTGATTTGCCTGCATCCGACGCATTTGTCCCTTCTACTTGAGAAGTACAAATATTGGTAGCACACAACAGTCCTCTTTGAAATCCTTGTGGGCTGGGAGGCAACAGTGTAAATCAATCCAAACACTTGCGCAACTGGTCACCAATCAAGCTACCCACGCTGCGGGCGGTGTCTTATTAGCTGACTCATTGCGATCACTGTCTTTAGAGATGAATAGCACTGTGTGCATCTTGCAAACTTTAGAAAGCTTGTTTTCTCAGAACAACCGACTAAAAACTCCATTGATAAATGGATTAAGAATAACACAACGTTACGAGCAAGTTGTAATACTCTACGTTTCAACCACCTCGGGTGGCCTTCCTCAGGCCACCCGAGGTGGTTGAAACGTAGAGTATTACAACTTGCTCGTAACGTTGTGTTATTCTTAATCCATTTATCAATAACATGTTAAACACGACGCCCAAACTGTTTGACTTCATTCGTACTAAATTTGGTGCGGATATCCTACAACTGATTAAAAACTCCATTGTTTAACAGACTTCTTTAATACAATAGGGTAGAGATGAGATCAGTAACCGGAGGTCGGTTTTCGCGGTGTTGGTGGCTTTTTGAACATGACATGTGGTGTGAAAGTGTTCTTCTGACATCTGTAGTGCCCATACCAGTTTTACATAGTGATTCTGTGAAACTGGCAGGGAACACACTGCGTTTCTGGATGTCAAGATAGCTGAAAATTTCTCTGTTTGAGGCAATCATCTCACTTCTGTGGCGTAAGTGCCAGATTGCGGGACGACTTCTGGTGATGGAATCAAAAGTGCTACCGACCATTTTTGAAATGACGTTAAACCTGTTGATCAAATCTGGCTGGTGGTGACGACTGACGGTCTGCACAACTGTTGTTACCCGGTTGCGGACTACACTATATATCACGTGCTTTTGCAATCCTGTCCAAATAATACACGTTCCAAGCTGATCTGTTTACTGTCAGTAAGTAGACTGTGCAAGGTTAAAGTGAGCTTTTGTATCTGGATAGTCTAGGTTGCCTGATCGGAATATACCTGTCGACTTCATTGATAACACTGTTCGCAGCAGACTACCAGAGATCACCGAGTGATGGACATATTGAGGCACTATACTAAGACTTGTCGCCAATTACTGATGAGGGCTCGCGACCAGGGATATCCAGTCTGTTGTTTAAAAGTTCTTCACGAAGTTTTATGTCTGGGAGGAATATCTCTACTCCACCTTTCAACTGGAATATCATGACTCCGTGGTCACTACAGCCAAGAAAGGCACTAAGTTTTAGCTCGTAAGCCATGTTTTTCGCTGGTTAATGCATAGTATGGTCTTGTGGGTTTTTGAAAGACCCTGCACTGAATGAACCCTCTGATATACTCATAACTGCGTCGTGGAGCCCGAAATTAAATGATGTAAGTTTGGCATGAACCTCACTGGTGTCGAGGTAAATTTCAGGCTACTTGAAGTCCCCACTGGGTAGGATTCAAGAGAATCCCTCGGCATTCACTCTGCCTCTGGTGTCACTAGTTATGTTGTCGTTGACCAGCAGGACAAACGGAGGTCGGTAGGTCACATCAGTCAGATATCCAGATGGTTGGCTAAAGTATGCAGTGTGCCATACTGTTCCAGGTGAGCTCAGAAGGACTGGGTCATGTGCCTCAGACGTGCTGAACAGACTGTCACCGTAAAGGGCCACATACTCCCCTATTGCACACTGGCAACTGTAGCGATACACAGTCATTTCTGGTATATAAATTTCCTTGTCTTTAACGACTGCCATAAACCACGTTTCTCGTAAACCGACAATAAACCGTCTTAACGTGTGGCATCACTTTCGAAACTTCTATACTTTTTTGAGAGAGGATGCGGCACTGTTATAAAGACGCTTGACGGAGGTCACATCAAACTACCGTGCCTATCACTTTAATCCTAGTCGTTCAGGTCGTTGTAAACTTTCCGTTCTAGGGAGCTGGTGGAGTTATGCCATTTTGACGTTCGTACGTCCGTCTTCAAGTAAGACGATTTCTACACCCAGTTTTTGTTTGTTTGAGGGGTTGAATTGACTGGTGAAGCACTACTCAAAACTTCAGGGTAACTTTGGGTAGACGGTATATTTGGAGTAACACGTAGCCCACGAAGGTCCAAACTAGTATTTCGAGATTGGTCTGCGTGAGTCCTGATATCAACCGGAAGTTGGTGATAAATGGTAAGTCAGTCGTGTATACAATCGAAAACGACACTAGTAAGAGTCTGTGTGCTGGAGCGGATGGTAACTGAGCAGATCTGTTATTACATGTCACTTCTTGGGGGTCAGAACGTTCAGATTTAGGCACTATAATCTCCCACTGACCTAAATCATGAAGCTCATTGACAAAGTCACCCGTAGTCGTGAGAGAGGGACCACTGTGAATGATAGTACAACTTTGCTCTCTATTCAGATTTGCAGATTTTCGATTTACGGTCACTCAACAAGGCCCTATCAGACTTGTGGACGTCAAGACGTAGTTTGCATGAGTTCCCAAACCTGTCATGTGTAGTTTGTTGTAGCGTCAATATTTACTCTATTTCACTTTTACTATTGAGTGAAACACGGAGCAGTCTCGGAAAGTAGGTGTATTTCGGATCAGTAATCCGACGAAGTCGTCCTAAGAGTTCAACGTAAGCACATAAAGCATACAACTTCTGAAGTGTCCAACCAGGAGAGCCTTACCATAAGCCTCCTATACTGTTATCTATTGTGACTTGTTCTCCGGAATAATGACTACGATGAGTGATTGTATGCCAACCATGTCTGGTCTGATAGTGGTCGTGTTGAATGTGTATGTACACCTATCAGCAGCCTTTGGAGCAACGTATCCTTTACTACAACATGGATCGCAACCTCCTACTACATCAGCAAACGAAAGTGACTACTTTGTTGTCTGGGTTACCCGAGTCGGTAGTAATGTGTTTTTTAGTAAATGATGAGCAAGACAGATGTTATATTACTAACTTGTCCTGATTTAAATCTAATGGCTAGGCTTGACAATCTAACAAGTTTACAAATAGACCCTGGTAATAGCAGTTTTTCAGTCATAAACTCCACTTATGGATTGGAATATTTTCGGGTGTTATTGGGATTTTCGTTTTCTATGCTAGTCTGACGTGAGCCAACAGTTTTGTTTTGTGATAACCTAACAGTGGGTAAGCATCCGGCAAAAAAAAATACAAAGCTACTGTAGAAGCTATCGTGTAGCTATCTGTAAACGGTTGTGGGGCATTCGCCACATGCCAAGTGGGCGGATGGTTTACAGAGAAAGTCTTGAACAGTTTTGCTATTGTGTCTGATCTGCTTGGTGTACCCCGGACAGAGTTTACATGCCGTCCATGCGCAAGGTGAAGCCACACTACGAAGACTTCTTACATCTGCGCGTCTAGCCAGCAACAACCAGACTTCTACTGTACAAAAACGCTGACTGGTGGCCGGAGGGTCAATGGAATCGATGAATCGAGAAGTACGGCATGCAAACCCCAGATACAATCGAGCGATAAGCAATCACCTTGACCTTAACCGGATACCAGTTGACTTGAAATGAAGGAGAACGGATTGGCAGACACTGCATAAACTTAGGGACCTGGATGCTACAGCCTCGATGACCTCGATATCGTATTGGTAAATGAAAACAGTTGTTTCCCGTAATACATTTGAAAACAAAAGTTAGAAACAACGGACTACGCGATTTGTTGCTAGGCCAATTTCGCTGCATCTCATCCGGTAAAAACTGCAGTGTTGATGTTCATATAGCACAGTCAAATAAGGCTCATGAAAAGAAATGCAGGACCATACACACACACACAACCCACATACACACAACCACACCATCCATACACGCACACATGAACGCTGAAATTGTTCGCCTATCACCACAGTTTCAGACTGACGACCATGACTTTCGGTAGGCCAAGGTGTGGCTGACATCTGGGACTATAAACAACCCCAGCGGAATGAAGCAGCCGTGGAGTCTTGGTTAAGTAAATGACTGACAGCATCACTCATGATGATCTAATGTCCAGAGGTAAATAAGTGACGTGCGATCGAAGATGTTGGCTGTTTCCGTCCCATTGGCTGGACAACACCAGTTGTTGGGGCCTGTTTCATCTCATTTATAGATAGGTCTGAGGTGTAAACGTCAAACAAAAAACTTCCTGCGCGTTCTTCTTTTGGCCGTGAGTAGAGAAGTGACCAAAGCCGGACTAGAAACCAGGTTGCAGACAGCAATGTGACTGCAATCGGGAGAGTGTCGTGCAAATTAGACCAACTAGTTCGCTGACCACAACACTTACCAGTTAGTGGACCTGTTCGGCGTAGGTGGGGCTATGTGTGCTTGAACAGTGGCTGATCGGACTGCTGCCGCGTTCCCAAGATTATCATCAAAGTGGGGCTGACAGCGTCAGTTGAGTGGTGTTGGATTACAGGCTTACGTATGCTGGATTTATTGTTTGCGTAGGTTGTTCGGTCAGGAGGCTGTCTTTATGCGATCAGATAAATAATGGAATCGGGGTGAACGGGACTATATCGAACATTACAAGGACTATAGCTGGGGTAAGCATGACACTAATGGGTCAATTCTAAGTCGCTGTGGGGCCAGAGGTCGCCACAATTCAATCAGGAGAGCTTACTCGCCTAAGCCTGCAATCGCCTTGACAGTCGGGGCAATCAAAATACCAATGACGCAAAATTGGTCAGTCAGATATTTTGTACTCGTGAATGGTTAATTGGTCAATACAGTGCATGTGAGAAGAGGAATTAAATGTTATCACCATAGCTGCTAAAGGTACTCACATATGTTCGGCTAACATAGAACCGTGAAGCATTTCTAATCAAAGTCAATGGAACGAGAGATACCGGTAACAGAACAAGACAATCGGCGAAAATGGTATAACGATGAGGATGTTAATGGTGAACACTATAGAAGGCGACCAACACACCGCGTCGAAGCGAAAAAATGGGCAGCACCGCACACAATCGCAAACTGGGCAAGATTGTCTCAAGCGGCCTTGGTTCGTCTCCCAGCCGTGCGTAAGCAGCCAACAACGCCAAATCTGTACTTAGGTTACTCACGAGACTGTTTGGGTGGTTCCAGCCAGATCGTTTCACTATTGTGTTCACCCCATTAGTGTGTCTCCAGCATGCGTTAATATGTTCAACTTTGCCGTCCTTCGTTCGTAATGGGCATTAACATTATTGTTACAGTATAATTCAGAGCTACAAAACACGTTACAACACCACGTTCTCTACCTTAATTAGATAGATAGCGCAAAATCAACAGGTTCTCAATGTGTTACCGGCATATCAGAGAAGACTTGAATTAATACAGAGAATCCCTTATCAGTCCCAACATCCTTTAAGAGACCTATTTGTGCAGAACAAGAATAACAACCTTAGTGATAATTCGCTGAAGCTGCAACACCAAACGATGCGTTTGATTTTCAGAGAACACTTTTTATAATGCATGGGTCAGCCTAAGCTGAAACAATTTACCAGTGCCTATCATAACTGCATCATTGTTAGGTGAATTCAAACCCAGACATGACGCACGTATTCGGACACCAAGTATTCCGAGTATTCCGGAAACTCGATCATCTAAAACATTGCCTTCAGATGAAGATACTTCCGATTTTTCACTGTTGACACTAGCTAGCTGTTGGTTGCTGAATGTTACAGAGCGATTGGTTTATGCTTGATCAACAGTGGTTGGGTTTCTATTTTGCCTATCAGCCGACGAATTTCTTTTTCGCAGTTCTTCTATTGTTAACTCTCAGAAACAGACAGAATTCCCCAATTTTTCTTGTCCTTTTGAAATGATCATTTCACCCCTTAGAAACCGACGGGTTTAGAGCCAGTTTAACCCTGGGCGTATGATTTGGACATGGATATTAGGAACAATGATCAGCAGACTACATTTCTTCCATGGAAATATACTGAACGAAAATGATAGGTTCATAGGTTGTTACAGGAAGGAAAACGATCTTTGCTTGTGGATTCCTGTCTTCGTGTTGGTCGGTGAAAATTGTGTTGGACGGTTTAGAGGTTTGAAGAAAAGGTGAATGGAACAAAATAAAAGGTGAATTCAACGAAACTGTTGACTGTATTCATTTCAACAACGAACACCGAAACAACATTCAGTCAGATACGCACAGTTGATGACCTGTGAGATTGAACCAGTATAACGGTTAGGAAACTTGTAGTTCCGGTTGTCTCTCACGTATGTACGGATCGAGTAGTAGTTTGAACCTCTCAACCGATTCAACCGTGACCATAGAGTCGGGCAATGCGTTCCAATGTGAATAGATGCTAACCGTGAAGCAGTTCTGTCTGCCTGTTTCATTACTCAGTTTCAGCGAGTGATCTCTCAAACGTTCAGCATTATGTGGTGGGAGGAGATGTGCCAATAGATGACCCGGGGTGTCGGGCACATTGCAGATAAGAATTAGGTCTCTCTTGAGGTGTCTATAATTTATTGGGAATTGACGAAAATGTGTCACTCTTTCCGGACAGGGGTTTATCGTGAACCCCATAAGTCTTCTAGTGGTCCATATCTGAACACTTCCAACAAGTGTCAAATTCTTCCTCGTTGAATACAAACCTTCCGCCAACTTCAGATCGTTCCTATTCGTGGATACTACTACACTGTGCTGGTCTTGTGCCAGATCAACTCGAAATTCTGAAATCTGTTTGATTTCAACCGTTCTGAAGAACAGGATCAGACGTAACCAATGTAAACCACAGAGATAGACAGTCAACTGTCGAATATTTATTACACCGTTCTCCCCGACGTTTGAGTGAGCTTGCTAATTACTGTTCGATCGGAAGATTTTCATTATTTTCGTCCCCAGTTCTACCAAATTTTCCGACATCAGAACCAACAAGGCTCTTTCTATCCTGTTGAGTTCTTTTATCTGTCAATCTTTCTAATGACTGAGTTTTGTCAAATTCTTGTTCAATATATGTTTGTCCAAGCGGTGGCTACTGAATTATGCAACTTTGGCCCGAACAGTAACGGTTTTACTGAACACAGTTTCATGGTGGCGATACTTGTGAACGCGTTACAGTCACAAATACCTGCCCACTCCAATAGTTCATCTGCCCACTGACTGGTCCATTGGATAAGACTTCGAATCGAAATCATTCGATTTCCTGCGGTGCGATAAGCTGATGGGACTCGCAGGACGGTCTAGATTACATTGAACCCACGTGATCAGACAATTTTCCTGGATTCACAACCAATCATTTTACGGCTCGCAATAAAATCGCTCAGTGAAAGGATTACTGAGAAATTCAGTCGATTATTCGAGGATTATCGGGGATAATCTGCTCAGCCAGCTTGCTCTGTTCAGCTTCACTTGTCTCGACTGGTTCTATGTCATTGAATGTGCAATGGACAGTGTAAAAATCAGGGAGACTGATAAGACGTGTTAAATGAAAAAACGTCTAGCACTTTCCTCCAAGTCGATCAGATTCCTTTTGTATTATGTGCTATACTATTTCACACACCTATTCCAGCATGTTCCGCATTTGACGACTATATTGGCTGTCTACTACTGTCTCCATAGATGCATCAGTCTTTTACCAACTGGCTTGACAACTTTACTTGACAATAGTTATCGGATTTAGAGAATTGTCTGTTTATTTCTGCGGATTGTCTCGAAACATATAGAAGAAAGCGATCTACATGCATCAGGTTGTCCCACACGAATGTCCAACATCGAAAACTGAGATGACAATGCAGCTGATCACAGTGCATGAAAACGGTAACGTTTGTAGAACTGCTGATAGTTCTTTCAACTAAATGATGTTTTCAGATACACATTATCTACGTCTAACGGTGAGATCCGATTAGCGTTTGATCACGTGAAGATCGGGAGGATATATTTATGGAAATAGAACACCTTTCTATTGAGTTGATTAATCATGATGAGGATAAGCGTGTTTGGTTCGCGTGGAGTGAGTTCGGTGAACAGCTACCTCACCGGCAATGTCCTGAGTTCAGGCAAGCTAGGCGATTGTCACCTTTCAGTTTGAATAGCATACATATTGGACGGTGATTACAGAGTTATGCTTATAACTGAACTTACTACGGATAGCATCCGTAACCACAATGTTTGATGTCTGATCGACAGGCAGATAGTGGTATAATTATGACCTGCCATTTTTCTGTCCACGTTTTACACGACTGACCATTGTATACAATTGCTGTATGTTGCGGAAAATACTACTGCTGATTTACTCGATGCAGAGAAATGTGAATATTATACTCGTTGTTAGTATTACTGGCGTTACGGTGGAATTGATGGAATGTTTACCTCTTGATTTGTTACCATCACTGCAACGGATTACGCGGCTCTCTGAAATCGCGCGCCATCGAGAATGGCTGTAAAATGCATTATGTGAGTTCTTAAAACAAGCGAGTTTTATTTACCAGTGTACTCTGTTGTGTTTCCTTGGTATAAAATGAAACAGTTTGGGAAATCATAAGCACATGATTGAACTTTGTCACATTTGGCGATCACGTGAAGCTATTGCGTCTAAGCTGCAAAATCATCGGTGCGGATCACATGAATTCATCTACTTCTGAGATCGTGCTACTTTGTCTATGAACGTTATGTGATGCAAGCTAGTTTGTCCGTATTTCTCGAACTATGGATTCCAGACATTCTACACTTTCAACAGTTTCAGGCATACTGCGATTCACCTTTTCACTCATCGCCTTCTTTTATGACAACTCAAGCCGCATCTCACGTCTACCGAATAGATGTTATCTGTAGGTGGTGAGTTTCCGCGACCGTTCTGTTTGGAATACCAACAGATCCGAACCATGGGCTTGCTCACACTAATCAAACCGATTGGCTAACGTCGGAATGAGGATGTACGTGATGGTATAAGTGGAGTAATCCATCCATTCAATGCGTGTTGTACAATGACAATTGTACAGTTATTGTTTGTTGTTGCTGGACAGTAATTTCGGACGTATGCGTTAAATGGACATTACCGTGTGGGTTGTTTTTTGTTGGACGGTAGACTCCTTAAAGCGTTGTACATATCAAATCAATGAGAGCTATTCGAAAAACTCTCAAACTTAACTGACCACTTGCAAATAAGCATGAATTACTGAGAATATACCGGAACTATTAAGCTGATCATTTTCTCATATTAGAACCGTACGTTCGTGTGTACCGTTGACCATCGCAGTATGATTGATGAGTGTGAATATCGCTGATTTTAGTTAAGCTTTTCACGACACAGTCAGCCATGTCACCCAAACATTGTGGGAGCTTTGGTATTGTACACGTAGAACAGAGCAGCAATATAGTTATACATTTAAATTTCAACATTTAATTCGCTCGTCTTTCTTCGGATTGCTTTGTAGAATTGTTTACACTGTGTACTTCTCATGCTCTCCCCCTGATAATTTCCACAAGCGCCGTGATTTCATTTTTGGTGTTTTGTGTGTAATTGTAACGAGATTCAGTTGTGTTTTCCCTACGACATTGCGCAGTATTTTTCCTCCCATGACTTTTATCGATTTAGGCCTGTTTGCTGAGGGCTTCCTTGTTGATTGTGTCCTGTCTCAGTCCATTTTTGCTTCACTCACGTATAAAAAACGAACCACTGTTTACATGTGCAACACTGTGCAATAGTTCCGCCTTGCATTTTTACCAGTTGTTGATGATTCATTCATGAAAATAAGTTTCTGATAGACATTTTCTCCAGATAGTCATGTAACATTTTGCCGTTAAAGTTGTATATCCATGTTGAATATTTATCTTACAATCGAGCAGTGTTTTCCGTAATTTGACTTGCTCAGCAAACCAGTTGCGTTTGTGATATGAACGGTAATCAGATTAGAGTTTGCTGATTTCACCACCACCTTCATTGAGAGGAGTACATCAGTGTTTGGGATAAGTCATTAACGTCAGCATGACTAGGAAAACGACCCCAGCTTAAAAATAGATATATACGGGAAAGACGTGACCTATTTCCTAAAAGAAACGTCAATCAAGACCAAATTATCCACAACTTGCAAACACTTAGTCAAGTTGTAAGTGAGGCGTCATCTACCACTTGCCTCAAACTGAACAATGACAACATTCACACCACTAGACCCGATTACTTGTCACACATATTAACGCCCTCAATCACAGACAGCAAGTAGTCACCTGTCGACAAGGTATCAACTTGTATATCTACTATGAGTGTACTAGACTGTAACTTGCATTATGAATATGCACATGGGTAAATCAGTTGCAAAAAGATGGTTCAAGTTTGATATTTTGCCGATGGTGAAGTGGCAAACTTTGAGTGCGTTCAGTCGTCTTCAGTACTGAATCAGCTATACCTTATTCGATGTTCTCTTACATTTCTTCCTTAGTTTGTAGGAATAGTTCATCCAATGTGACACTGTGAGATTTGGCTCTTCTTTCGTCCCTATTCAACCTAAACGTCACCAGAAAACGAAAACAGCCCAGGCAACCAACATAGACTGATTGCATTTTGATTTCCTTTTAATTGATCTGACTTGCTTGAAAGGATTGAGGACTCCCAAGCCGCTGTTCAGAACTGATAATCCACCGTGACCTTGTTCGAGACTGACGTTAGCTTACGTGATCGCACATCCACTCTGGCCGCTCGCAGTTCTTAAATCGGCTGGTCATTGACTGGACGATGTTAGTGAGTAGTCATATAGTCCAAGTATCTGAATCTCCACTAGCTATCGCAAACTGATAACAAGGACTCATATTTGTTCCTGTAGTTCAGTGCAACTGATACTAAACCGACCGTAAAAAGAACCCTTTCGAACCCTTTCCCAAACGTACCCTCGATTGGCATTTAAATAAGACACACAGATGAACAACAGATGCGCCCACGTAGCAATCGGAAGCAAACTCTCCGGGCTTCACTGCTTTTCCGGATGCTGGAAATTGTTATATCGACCAGTGTGATATCCAGAATGAGATCAGGTGGGTTCAGTTCGTTAGTATCATTCAGTGAATCCCTGACTAGGTCTCATCAGGTCAGAACTAAAGAGTGTTTCTGTTGAAGCGGGAAGTGAAGTAAGAAGCTATCGGTATGCTACAGGTGTGTATATCCGAAACGGATTAGCAAGTTTTCGACCCACACTGCTCAGCACAAACCACCTTCTTTCGTCTGGGTCATCAGCATATGAACGTGGTGTAATACGAATGTTGTACAGTAAAGCAAAACAGATTCGTGTCACCGGTAGTTTAAAAAAAGTAGAGGTCTTGTTGAGAACACTTCTGAACAATACCTGTTCAGAAAAGTTGACAGGTATTCACAGAATACAAAGGGGGATCAAAAACCCATTCCAAGCAGTTTCGAAAAAGCAGGTGTTTTTCAGCTTGCTTATAAGTAACGATCAGCTGATCAAAAATATAAACTAAGAGACGAACTGAACCTACCCATTTGAGGAATGCTTATTTGTGATGCTTATCGTAGCATACAAGATCTTTCTGCTTTTTACCCGATTTATAGGTTCATTTTCGGTTACATCGACGTTTACATAGACAGATCAAAACGGAATCTATGACGAACAATGACTGAAAGCTACCACGGTGGTCATGGGAATCAATGATGCACCAAACTTTGACAACTGAGGGTTCTAACTTAAACACAGGCGTCTTCGAATGTGAATACGCAATGGAAAGACGGATTACTATAATTCACTGAGGCAAGTTAATCAAAAAGAATCGTCCGCCTCTGTCTTCAGAAGGTGCAACCTCTGAAACTAACCAGTAATGTTTAGCCTGCCATCTTCTTTGTATGAGCAATCTAAATTGTGAATTTCGTTGTTGTTTTGTTGTTAGGCTCTGACAGTAAGTAAATGATTGTTTGACGTTTGTGACAGGTGAGATGAAACGATATATTAACGCCTTGCGTTGCGTGTTTCTTCATCATGTTGGTCACCTCAGTAAAGAGCACACTACTGCCGCTTTTCAAAGTGGATTAACTGCAACTTTTGTCTGAATTCGTAGACTACGATCAAACGCGAGTGATGTCCAACTTGAAATCAACCAAACATCCCGACTGCTAGATAGTAATGTTGCTGTTAGTCTTTTGGATGATCTCCTCAGCACGATAACTCATCTGACTTTGCCTGTTTCAGGTTCTGTTAAGGCTTGATTAGTACACACTGTTAATTTACAGTAACGGTTAACCATTTCATGTTCCAAAGAACCGTTGCCACTTTGATAACAACCGTAACCACTACAGCATCTGGTATTGTAACGCATCAGAGAGGATGGTCGTTTTGAATAAAGGTCTATGGTTTTCGGTTTCGTATTCTGCAACACGGGAACCCATGGCTCCGTGGACTACTGGTTGGGCTCATGTAGCGGGACTGACGAAGTGAGCAAGTCCTTGCACGTACAAGTCGCTAATGCAATTAGCCTCCACACTAGTTCGTACAAAACAGGTTAGCAACCGGGCTAGGTACGAGTTGATGAAAATGGCACGACCGACAAAACGACGTCAATCAAGCAAGGCAAACCAACTTGACAGTAGCTCATACATCGAATCCAAGCAACCGGACCGCAACCTCACTGGGAGTGGAAGCGTTTTAGAGATTAACGTATCTCAGTGTTCAAGTTGCACATCCCGATGACAATTTAACATGTCCAAAGGGGCTTGTCTGGGTTTCAACAGTGAACGGAGTCACACAGCTAATGTGGATATGGGTAGGCTGACAAAGATAAGTCGTCCAGCATGACCGGCTCCGCCGATAGCACGAATTAACCCATACCAACCCACCTGTGAACTGCTGCCATCTTTGAATTAGGTACTTTAAATTCACTCGGTGAGCACTGAGTGCCTGAGTGTGATCGTACGACGTAGAACACCTCTGGCAAACCGGTCGTCTGGTTGTGGAAACATTAGCCCATGCTCTGGTCGTTTTAGTCCGAACTACCGGATATGTCAAACAGATACCGTCTCGGGTTTTCCAATAGTAGCCAGCCTAGGGACAGCCTGTCAGTTGCCCTGACACCATGAGGGGGTGTTGAAATACCCAGACTAGTCCATCGACCGTGGTCTCCAAGTCTGAACAAATGGGGTCCAGAACATACAGCAAACCGCTGCAACTCCTCGCGGAATTTACCGGGACCAAGCAATTGTCCCTGTAAACTCAAATACAAAATCCACACTCCAAACAGTTACACGGGAATTTCAACTGAAAAAATCAACCAAAAGCAGATTTTAGAAACGCCTCTGGTCAGCAAACTTCTCCAGCACATATCTGTAACCGCAGCCATGCTAACCGGTTACGGAGATATACCCGCACACTAAGTCAAACCGCTCAGCTCCATCGTCCCTGTGTTTTGGGTACCACAGCCCACGATTGGTAGCACCTGACTGTTGACGAACGTCTCAACGTCCGAAAAACAACACAGGTCTACGAGCCAGCATGCTTTACTGAGTGCAAATGGATGGATGATATTTCCCCGTAACGGAGTGGGCTACAACGATAATTTCACACCAAACGATAGATACTAAAAAGCTGCACCCGTGAACGAAACAGAATTATCAAATGACGGGAAAATGACCAAAAACTAGTAGTTCCCATCGAAACTGAGACAAGTTATGTTACGTTTCTGGCTTTATCGTCCCGTTTTTTGAGGTCTGATGTGGCATTATATTAATGGTGTTGATAAAAGCTTGAACGGAGTATTCCGTCCTCAGTGATGTAGCCTCTCCGTTAGGCCGTGTCCACTTCAAAACACTTCGTTTTTCTATATTATTTTCACTCTACATTGTTATCACGTTGGATAAAAATCGCTGCATCTTCGTGATTGATTATGCTAAAATCGAATTGGTCTGTTTCCTAGAAACCAACGATGCATTGGAAAATGAAACACCGAGGATGCGATGGCCGTCCAGTTTGGGTCGACACAAGAGTCGGTCATACCGAAAGGCCCGATTACAAGGGTAACCGGTTACCGTACGCTGACGAACACGAGTCATTTTGCACGCGGTATTTAGGGACGTAGCAATACCCTGATCAAGTGTAATTGTGCAAGAAATGAATTGCTGGCATCAGTCGCTTCGTTCCAGAGTGCAACACATCGAAGTCCATCCTACATCAATTCGAGGTCTACGAAGAATGCCCACAAACCCTGTGAAAACCCAAAATAGCCATGATTTTTGAATGCGGTTTAACCTCTGATGCAGCTTTTAAAAACCGTGTCATCATCATCGTGTCCAAGGCGAATTCTTTTGTGTAAGTAAAACCGCGGACGACATTTCGAGGAACTCCTGCGATCATATGGGTTTACGTACTAGTGTTTTCGCCCGTCTCGTCTTTCACGTGACGACAACGTTGACCTACTGTAAATGGTATACTCAACCATCTAGTAGTTATTGTTCTGACACCACGACTGACAACGGATTGACCGTAGTCATCCGTTTTCCGGAGCTCTTGTGGCCATCCAAGTAACCTTACTTTTTCTACCGACAGTTCATATTTTGCTGCAATCATGTTTTGTGCGTTTGGTTGACTGCCCGCTTTTTATAAGAGTAATTTCATCCCATTGAAATATGCAATTAAATTGCACACGTCGGATTGTATGCATTTGTAGTTGAAAAATGAACTACCACAATTCTCGTTATAAATTAATGAGAGAGGTTAAGGTCTAGGCCTAAGGAGAATAGACAGTGTACATGAAAAGTAGCTTAGCATTCTGATGTGATTTTAACGTAGTTGTAACTATTATGCAACATCTGGTGTTGTCTATTCTGCCACATCTCAAAGGCAAACTTCCATGTTCTACAAGTAGTTTTGTGTATGCTCACTTGTTTGTTCATTTCGAATGATTCTTCGCCTTGTGCTGGTCAGGCTCTGTGTCGATTCGGAAGATCATGTTGATTAGGGCTTCGGTTCTATCAGTTCACCACCAGTTCAATAGCTTTGGTTAAAGTGGTGTGGTGAAGCCGTTCGCTAACCAAATTCAAGTAGACGGCTTGGTTCTGGGTGATTCTTTCGGTTGGAATTCCCAGGAAATAGTTTACAGTCGGGATTTCGTTTTTGGATTCGGGGTTGTGGGACAATCGGTAAGTGCGATAAAAATGAGACAAACCGCCCCACGAGGGTAGCTCAGAAAAATGCTGAGAAGCCACTGGCAGAACTGTACGACTGACGACAAACTGGTCGCAATCAATGGCATTCCTACTTTACGACCGGTCGATGCAGTGGTTGATACTGGAGGTAATTGACTATGAGAAGGTTTCAACTAGTGTACATAATGAACCACCCAAACAAACCACAACGTAAACCAACTGCCGAATACATACCACATATTGGACTCGTTTCACAAATGTGTTCCACGTGGTAGTTGTTTAGGAATCAAACTAACTGTCAGTTTCAATTGACTTAAACGTTTCCCATACTTCTCTTCACACTGATATAATCTATAAAATAAACATTGCTACACGTGCCCTAATTGGCAATATACTGGTTCCCCAGAGCGCGTGATTCAATGGTCTCTCGTACATGGTTGGTTGGCAAAATACGTTTCGGATTAACCTGTCACAGTTACCGAAGCCAAAGGACGCCTGTGCTCCAAATCATCACCACTAGTAGCTTGCGCTGCACCACTTGTAGTTCCACTCACACACCACGTATCCAGTGTAAGCCCGAAGGAGTAAGACCAGTAGATCTGTGAGTGAGACCATTGTGTCCAGTCGGTCAATGTTGGCAAGCCAACTGACAGTCTAACAAGAAACTGGAAAACTTATCTCGTAGTAAGTCAACAGAGAGAGAGACTGCAATGACGAGATCTAAACTGGGAAGAAGAACGAATTTAAAATATGCTGCAAGAAATTGTCCAGTAAAGGAGTACGTGTCAGTACGTTCTAGAAAGGAGGAAAACCAAAGGAGGAAAAACCAATTTTCAGGGCAGGACTAAAGGAAAACAGATAAATTATTCACCATACAGTACATCAACACGGCTGACGAAAGTTAGAATAACATGGACACCAAGGTTTCTAAAAAAAGAGCGATTCGAACAAGAAAAAATGGATATAGATTACATAATCTACTTTAGCTTTACGTACTCGGTGTTTGTTGGCCAACGGTGTTCTACCAGTACGTTGGTGACCTACTAATCCCAAACGGCCAGCGTATTCACGGCCGCACATATCGCAACCCCATATATTCACGTCACCACGACCTATGGCACCGACGATTCCCTTGCGTACCGCGCGCTTTCGTTCTCGGCCACGCAATAATTGTTCACTTGCCCGTCAGGGCCATATTTCGCCAGACCGTCCGGGTCAACACTGAATCTTTCCAATATCTAAAATCAATTTCACAACTTTAAAGACTTACCTGCACAGCATCCTCGTATCTCCGCTTTTGACCACCAGGAGTTCGCTTACCTGATCTCAGTTGTCCATACAGTAGCTGTTTCGGAATACGGCCATCGTCCATTTGTCGGAAGTGACCCAGCCAACGAAGTTGATTCAACTTCAGCAAGGTTTCAATCCCGTTCATGTCCGCTCACCGCAGTACTTCAGTGTTCGAAACCATGTCCGATCACCGAATACCGAAGATGCGTCTTAGAAAGCGTCAAACAAAAGCGGCTCAGATGGAGCATGTTCCGCTGATACAATATCCACGTTTCACAGCCATACAGCAGTATAGACGGCAACATTGAGCGGTAGACAAACAGTTTAGTGCTCAGCTTCAGGCTGTGGTTCTTCCAAACACGTCTTTCAAGACGTCAGAAAGCAGCACTAACCTTCGCCACACGAGATCTCAACTCACGCCCCACGGACAGATCGGTGCACAAAGTGCTACCGATGTAGCAAAAATTCGTGCAGCTACCAACAATCACTCCATTAACGCGAATTTGGGGCGAAGGTGCACAGACAACACCTCCGTCCGGAGAAGGCTGAAAGAGGGAAAATGTCTTACGTGTGTTGATTTCCAATCCGAAATTGGATGCCGGGGACGTGAATGCCGTCGCCAGGCGATGCGGTTCTTATTCGCTGTGTGCTAACAATGCGCTGTCATCTGCGAACAGACGTATGCGCATCGTTGAGTAATGTAACCGAGTTTGGGCGTCGAAACATCGGATATTCAGTAGGCTCCCATCCATCTGGCATTCTATATTAACGCCGTTCTCTTCAGAGTCCTGAAAAGCAACTGTTAGCATGACAGTCAAATATAAGCTAAATAGGGATGGAGCTAGGACACAACCTTGCTTCACGCCAGTGACAATGTGAAAATCATCAGAGGTAGATTCACATGATTGCACCTTCGCCCTCATACCCACATACAACAATCTAATCAAATTGACGAACTTACCTGGACATCCAGACTTACCAAGCACCGTCCACAGCGCCTCGCGGCTCACGGAATCGAACGCCTTGGTGAAGTTTGGGAAGAGGGCATACAGTGGCTGGTTGCGTTTCGTACAGTTCTCCCGAATCTGTCAAGCAGCAAATGTACGTATCTATGGTCTTAAGCCCAAAGTGAAGTCAGGCGACTAATAATAAATAAATTAGGTAGTGAAATCAAAAGACCGATTTCAAAAGATGGTAGTACCATTTCGTATGTTCTCTTCAGTTGCTACACATAACAGCGGTGAACATCAAGAAAACATTTAAGCGAATTAAGTTCACATATCAAGTCAGTGTATACACTAATCTGTCATTTGTCAAAACCATAGCAGACATA
Organism: Paragonimus skrjabini miyazakii; assembly: GCA_014338405.1. NCBI lineage: Eukaryota > Metazoa > Platyhelminthes > Trematoda > Plagiorchiida > Troglotrematidae > Paragonimus > Paragonimus skrjabini miyazakii. Next base: position 58,219 of record JTDE01002277.1, on the reverse strand, counting down.
GATTCAAGGCTAACAACTTTTGCACACCGAGGGTTAGCTTGCTACGCATGACAGGTAGTGTCTCAAGTGGTTTGGGGATGATGGGCTTGTGATGAGGCATCAACACACGAAAAGCGTTCGTCGGGTCGACCATATATCTGGTCTCCAGTAGACTTTATATATATGAACTTAATTCGCTTAACTATTTTTGATGTTCACCACTGTTATGTGTAGCTGCTGACGAGAACATACGAGATGGTACTACCATCTTGCAAAATCGGTCTTCTGATTTCACTATTCAGATTAATTAGTGTTTGCCGCTCGGACCAGATCACCCGCCACATTAATGATGAATGACAGTTCCCAATCAGGTTATCACTTCCCGCTTATCCAATTTGTGCACATTAGTTGATTCTCACCGTTCGCAAAATTTAGAACAAGTCGACATTGGTAAATAAGAAAAACTTGGCCCAGAGTAGCTGACTTCGTTCACTACGTGCATTCCGTGGATTCGTTTCCACTCAATTTGTACAACGAAGCTAATCACTGCATCTGTCAACCTAACCACGTGTGTATTAGCCGTGCCACACCATTTGCTAGTGAAACCCGGAGGAAACTCTTGGGACATGTTAGCTCGCTATCTTCAACGGGTAATATGAATGCCTTTCCTCACAATGAAACAACACACTTTTCTGTTTGTTCATCTGAGAATGATTTTATAAGTGAATGTGAAAACTAAATTGTATGGTATTAAATAGTTAGCTCTTGTGATACGTTTTACTCATCTCTGACCCACACTGAAGTCGAATTCTAATTTCCTGAAGCGTATGTTAGTCACTTCCACATAAAACTTCGATATCTCCAAGGTTAAATGTGATTGCAATTTTTCCTCTACATATATCTACTGTTATTTGATGTCTGGCTTGTTTAGCAGATCACTTCCATTGTTTTACTTATTTCCGTCATTTTGTTTACATCACTCATAAATTGTTTGCGAACGTCTGATGTACGGTTTATGGTCGGTCCCTTATTTCACCAATCGACTGACCATTATGTACAACACTGGTTTGACGCTGTGTATTGAGTTATACCCCAATTTGGTATCGTTGAATTCCTGAGATCTTTCTGGCCGCATACTTTCTCAGTGGCAGACAATCCATTGCTACAATTGCTATTCATCTTCTAATTAAAGAAAAACTCATCGTGTTTAAATAGTTTGTGAGATACCGCCGTGTATACATCATTCTAACTTCAATCTACTTTCTTCCTTTCACAGGTTGACACGTGAAACGTAATTGGGCTAAATCCGTCTGATCTGCCTGATACTCAGTTAGAACGGGAAACAAAATGCAGCTTGACCGGAGAGTTGGAAATGCGGTCAGAAAAAATGAGTATATTCCTAATCTGAAGCAATGGGTCCCCTTTATATAGTTTATGAATACAGCAAGAAGGTGTACACTACGGTAGGCTAACTGTTCACATTGTCTCATCGGCCACAATCAAGCTGTTCAAGTAAAACAAATAGAAAATAACAGTTAAACTGACCGATTTAGTAAAATCATTTGATCAAATTCGATACACACAAGTGTTCTTTGTAAACGACTGTTATGCGCTTAAAATCAGGCATTAGTGCTTGGGCAACATAGCCTCAATGGACATAAGCAAAGTTTGGTTGGTGTTGCGTAACAACGCCGTGAACGATAAATGAAACCTAGTGATTTGCTCAGTATACTACGAGGTCAGAAAATAACATAGGATGTACAGCTGTTGAATACATGGGCCTCGGTGTAGACTGTCACCACTCTAGATTGCAGTGCATCAATGGGTAACACTGATGCTTAGCTAGCATACAACGGTGAGAGAAGAAAAGAAAATAAACCCTAGTTTTTAAACATAAAAGGAAGATGTGGGGTGGGTCTATTACACAATGCAACCCGCAACGCCAAGGTGTCTGCACGCTGGGAATAACAATTTACAATTAAGCCGCAATTGTCAGCCTGCTCCCCTGTGACTTGCACAGCCTTACTTCACCAGTTTTACTCACTTCCTTCCGGCAACAAAATCCATGCTACTGAACCCAGTCGTCTGCCTGTACTTCAAGCGCCCCCTGCCACGGACTTTGTGGGTTAAAAAGACCCCAAATCTGAAGACGAAGCTGCTCTATATTATCTTTATTTTTTCTTGCTAAGTCCCCCCATGTTCATCTAGACTTTTGCACCAATCCTGTGTGACATCCGGAATGACTGCTAGGTAGGAGAGACGGTTTTGCACAACATATGTGCCTCATCAGGCACATACAGCTTGTCTCAGGACTGGTTCCAGGACAGTACTTTTGTGTTAATTGTTAGAAGATAATGTTGGTGAAACTCTGAACGTTGTATTCAGGTGTGCACGATCGGTAGCCTAAGACACCATAACCGTGTGTGCGTCGTGTTATATTATGCCTCGACTACAGAGATTATGAACCCCAAATAAGTGGCGATGATGGTTAATCGTCAGAGGAATAAAAGTCCTCAGGAGGACTCCCTGAAACGGTGTTGCAAATTTGCTTTTCTCGAGGTTCGCTAGCTTGTTTTGAAAACCTGTCACCAAATCACTCCGCAGTCGTTACCCGGCATATTATGGGGCCATACCTGCAAAATTTAGACATGTGTAGAAATTGCTAATAAGAAAAGTGCATTGTGTTTTGTATCAAATCTAAGAAGAGCTACAGGTCCAGCATGAGGATGTGCTGCTTCAAGGAGGTCGATTTGTCATAGCACCTCTCCATTAGAAGATAGTATCAACTAACCTCCACGAGGTAGAATTGAGAGGGAGATAACAGAGCAAATTTGCCGGGACCGGAGACCAAGGTGGACATTAGGAATCTGATCACGTACGACCATACCTGCGTGGACACTGTAATAATCCGACCTAAGTATTGAAGTCACCGGTGTATGAGCTGTATCTAATGGCAAAGGGCGCATGCTGACTATCGCAGATCACTCCTCAACAGGTGCCACGCTTCAGTGACAGCCCAGTCCTACTCCAGGTGGTTTGAAGCATTCCCGACCAGGACTCTGACGATATTGTTGATTTTTCCATCACTGTAGGAATTCTAGAGCCACGAAAGCATACTCCGGGTTTTGCTGAAAACGGATTACAGTTCTGGGCTGTCGAACAGAAGGCCAAGCTGAACAGTATTAGTTGCAGACACTTGTGCCTCGCATGCATGCAGCCACGTCCCAACGGAGGGACAAGACAGTATTTTGTACACGCTGATTCACAAACACCTCCCAAAATAGCTTCACGACGGCTCTCGAAAGCCCATTTTCAGAGCGGTCGGCTCACACTTAATTGACGCTGGCCATTAAGTAAATTCAGATGAAGCTTTCCGAGTCATCTAAAAGGTTCTTCAAACTCACTCTAGAGCTGTCAGAGTACCACTGTTGTAAACGGCCGAGGCTGATGCAATCAGGCTATACAACCCGTCTACGTGCCAAAGAAGGTCGTACAAAACTTACACTTGCCCAGGCCATTGATCCACAGCCACATGAAACCCGACCAAGTGTGGGCAACCTGACACCGAGGAACGCCCGTCTTATGACATACACGTGTGACACTCTAACGCATTCACCAACACTTCCACCCCCCTCCAACAAATTTTGATCCGTACCATTTCTGTGATTTCTAATGGCCTAGTGTTGTGATCCAAGAACGCGGATGGCACAATGGTTGTTTATTCGACAAACCAACACATGGGTTAAGCAGTTAAACAAGACCTGAAACAAAACCACTCATTTGCACGCGGTATTCGGCCCCAGACCGTCTCGGTTGCCGCAGATGTCAATGCTCAGTTCCATTAAGTAGCAGGGACCATTATGGGCGATGCTGCACTCTGATGTTCTTTCCTGCACATTTCCTGCGGCTTGTATGACGTCAAAATATATGTTCCGGTCCTGCTGCTGAATAGCAGTGGTATGACTAGTATGTTATGATCGTTCAACTTCACTGCACTAGTTGATTTGTTATAGTTCTCATACATAACTCGCATTTACCCTGTATAGTTGTAAAAGCCTGATAAGAATTACCGAATTGTACAGGAAACCGCTGAGGATGTTATTAAATGGCTACTTCGTTCCAACATCGCTGAGTAAAACGAAATGAATAACTTCTGCTCTAACCTATACAGATTGTACCGCCTGTACTTCTTCACACCTCTTTGGAACAAATTGCCTCTATCATTGTTGAAATTATTGACTTCTAGTTAAAAATCACTTTTGTTTGTGCAGCTAACAAACTGGGGGTATTCCTTTGAGGCTCCAAAGTGTGTTCCAAACATGCCTCTGATCCATGATGATATCTCCACGATCGGCTTTATCTCTTCTTTGAAACAACTTTATGGAGGTCACGTGACTACTAACTGAAGCCAAAACAGACCTTGTACGACGATTGTGGCTCGAGGATAAGAGAAATCGTTGACGGTTACTGTAACTACCCCAGAGCTCATTGGTATAACACTATAGTAGTATAACACAGTCGCTGGTTCGAGTCCAGCCGAAGTCCAGAAGTTTCGCAAATGGATCTCTTCCAAATTATCAGATCTTCCTAATTACTTACCAGTAATACAGGTTATGTAGTTATTAAATTACAGTAGTCACCTCACGAGAATGGATGTACTCGATCATCTTTCTGAGTGGTCACTCATAAGTCAGCTAGTAAGCACCCAGATCCATCAATCAGTTTCAGTATTCACGTGCAGAATGGCTACCCAATGCGTTTCATTCAGAAGGCGATGCAGACGGCAGAGCTGAAACCTAAGCCACCCTCTGTGAATAAGAAACTTGCGTTTACCAGTCTTCCTTTCAAGGGAGATTCTACGGCTGAAGTTATCCCAACAAAAAAGCTCAAAAATTCGGTTGAAGCAACCTACCTTGCCGCTCAATTGTGCGTGAGTTTTCGTTCAACACCCGTTATCATGTCACAACTCAAAGACAAACTTCCATGTTCTACAACCAGTTGTTGTGTGTACTCATTTGTTTGCTCGTGTCGAGCATCATACATTGGTCGTGCCACAAGACGATTGTCTGACAGAGTGCGTGAACATCATCCTGCATGGTTAAACAGTGGTGTGACTAAGACGGTTTCAAGCGCGATTGTTGCGCATTTGACTGACTCTAATCATTCTGTCAGTAAGAAGGACGCCTTTCAGGTTGTCTACCGAGTACCAAGAAATCGACCAAAAGTGATGAGATTCCGAATGTTGACCGTTACCGAGGCCATTAGGACCCGATTACGCGACCCTGACCTCCGTGCTCAGAAGAAGTTCATGCGGACACTTAACATCCCGTGGCCCATAATCAGTCAGGCCCACGATTTGGAACAGTGTTTGCGTAACTGATAACAAACACGCTGTCCATAACCTATACTGACCGTTTTTCTAACTCACCCCAGTTACTGTCTTCATATTTATTGTGTTATAATTAGCCTGATGATCAAACACAGAAAACAAATCTTGTTCGCTTCTTTGTCGTTCTCATGAATTCATTGGGTATTTTCGAACGAATTCATTTGTATGTCAGAAACCGAGTGTAAACACACTTGCTACTTAATGACACTAACAATGGTGACAAAGTATCATCGATCCGAATGGGGACAGAAACAGACAGTCCCATGTCAAATTTGGGTCAGTGTAACGTGCGGTCGAAATCAGCAAGCTCGCACGGATTGAATTTGAATTGCGTAACAGGCTGTACTGCTGTGTTGTCGGCGCAGTTTTAGTTTTCGTTTGTGTAAGTCGTGTGCATGGTTTACTGGGCCTTTGGCTCATGCTTGTTTGTGTTGCTTTCTTTTACGCGACTGTTGGCGGTACCCTTACTTTGGAAGAACTTTGTCCCGCGGTGTCTCCACGTTGCCCCAGAGTTCATACGCAAGTGTTACGAGCATTCAGAGTAAAAACAGTCGGCTTGTATGTTATAACAGTAGCACGGAACAAGGATTTTCAAGGGAGTAGCCGCACACGATTATACAAATACAATCGCACATAGTATGACACGCAGTTTGAGGTAAACTTTGAAGAAAAGATGGACTGGAAATATATGGTTATCTGACAGCCAGACAGTGAATGAGAAGCCGGGTGGACAGCAGGTATTCAACAGTGACTGATGAACTCAGGCCGGTGGCTGGGCCAGTTTAGTTAGTTTACTCTCCTTAATTCAGTTCCGCCAAATGAGTGGAAATCAAATCAATTTACATACACTGAATCAGCCTACTAGTGAGAAGGAACTGACGAAAGTAAATGGGGGGATAAGTCCCTCATCGGTTCGACTTTTATAAGACCGACTCAAACACTGTAAAGCAAAGCTCTGTTATAAGGAATGCCTTCATATCAGAAAGATCTTCGTAGCGAAGACAGCATTCGTTCCCGAAATGTGGCCTCAATAAACGGACATCTTTTTGTGTTAATTATGGTAGACATTATTATAACGAACGCCTCATCTGCATTCTTAAGTGGTATAATAAAACGCAAAGGGTGAACCCCAGGATAGGGCTGCATACAGCAACCTCATGCTCGTTCTAGTCAGTTTGATTTGACTGTACGAAGATGAGCGATATTCACAAACAGCTATGGATAACTGAATGGAGTAAAACTGGGGTGGCGTTAAGTGTAACGATTAGTCAAGATAATCGCTCAACCACGTTGGGTTATGTGGACTGTGGATGTGACCCTAATTTGTCGTACTGAGAAATTTAAAGACTGATGGGAAAGACGTTTATAGCACAAATTCACAATCAGTGAGTCACATGGCCGCAACCCCTCAGAAGACGGGTTGACAGCATGACGCACGTAGTGGTGCATGCGTGAACACGGACACAGTAAGTGAGTGGTAAAATCAGCGAACTGAAAAAGCGTGGTCGGTGGTATGTACAATTCCATCTAATTGTAACAGTGGAGCTCTGCTGAAAAAATATACCATCTACGCACCACCAGTGCTTCAATCAATCTCAGTTTGAAGTTGCTTATGTCTGCTTGTTAACTAGACGGGCTCGATGTTTGTTAAATTGTGTATGGCTAGTTTGCAGCATTACGAAGACATGAAGGCCTTTACCAGTCTCCGAAATTGCGTTTCCGTTGAAACATGGCTGGCGGTCGTTAATACTATTACCGGTTCACTTCAGTGAATGTTAAGTTTTGAACCTCACCGCGACAGCCTGGTGTACAGTTGAGCCTCAATCCATCACTTGAGACACGTCGGGTATTCAAGAGTACTCAAGCATTCATCGTTTCGCTAGCCGGTTTTAGACCTCGGTTCACCGGTCATCTGTGGACGTATAATGTGTAGAGCGAACAACTAAAATGAAAATCAGCCGCTGTGCATCGAGTAGGAGGAACAAGGAACTGAATTGCAAGATCACACGAACCACACAAATAGAGGTGACGAATATTGAACTATCTCGTTATCGAATATGTTAAACGTAAGAAACGACTCTACCCCCCAATGAAGTACTTTCGAAATGACTTTACTAAGATAACAATATGGTTTTATTCAGTATACTGGAATTAAATGATTCCGTTGCCAACATCGGAGCACGAGGTATGTGTAAGTAGCAACACTATTGATTGAAAACAGAAACAGACAGCGTTGTGTTTGTCATTCCAGAGTTTGTCCTAACTTTAGAAGGACAGAGTTGCCATTTTATTGGATGCAGAGAAACAGTGTTACAGCGTTTGACTGAATAAGGATTTCGGCTGCATTCCACTTTCGTATCACCACCCAATATGTCCGAATTCGGATGCAGTCTGTTGTACAGTCCAAACACAGGGTTGGTTCAGTGATAAATCCAAAAGGACGAACTCGCTGGTTTAACGAAGTTAACCGACAACCACTGTGATTGCTCATCGCTTCTTAAGGCAGTGACCCAACTTTGTCCGTTACCTCTTTTCACGTGCATTATTGTGTGCACTAAGGTGGCGCGAGATTACTCATCACAGTGCGGATAGCGGACCCGTCACTACCTTAGAAATCCTGCGCCATCCATCGGGCCCTTGCCTAGTATGGGCTTAGACTGTCCTGACAGTATGCAACACGTCTCAGCGGCTGTCTGTGTTTTGGGCAAATTCTGGACCGATCGATCGAACGGTCAACTGTCTTTCGGGCTAAGGAAGTGCGTTCGACAGCCGGCTCATGTTACGACGGCTGTGCATGCGTTGGGTGTGCGTGTGCGTCCACGTTTTTTCAGAGGCCGGAAGTGACGGTAGCGCTATGCTTGTATGGGGCATGTTTTGACAACCGAACACGGAAATCTGAGCCTGGTCAATCGGTCAGACCGCACAGCTTAAGCGACCGACCTTGAAAACCAGACACGTCTCGCGCGTTGCAACATAATTAGGGTTGCTACCAGCTGCCGTGCCGGACTTAGGCAGAGCTTCATCTGTGCTGATTTAACGTAATGATAGAAATGGCAGCTGCAGGGATATGAGCGAGCAGTGGCGACAGACTGTGAGTCGTTACCCTAGGGGTAGTAACTGGATGAGCCGTGTTGTTAACGTCACTGCAGACAGCATGCAATCTAGGTCATGTGCGCCTAAGTCTGAAAATTCCCTCGACTATGATTTTGCACACCAAACGGTGAACCTCAATAAGTAATGTATACCACCGAGCGCTCCGAACGTTCAATGAGATTGATATACATATAGATTGAACATCACACACAATTGATCGCAGCTGTCACATTCCCATAGACTATCCAGTCGGCCCCTTTCGAAAAGAAGCACTAGACTCGAGTTTCGCTCTCATTAGAGCTCATCAGGAGTGCATATCATCGCCACTGCCGGGACTTGAACCACGGACATGCTGTTCATGAGGCGACCGTGTTAACCACTGCGCCATTGACCTCACATTAGGCACGACCGAATTATCATATGTGAACACTCAACCACTTTCGCTTGTGAGTAATGATCAGGTTGTCCGATCGTCTCTAGAGGAGACACAGTTACTGTCTGTTAACTCCAATCGATGACCCCTCGACTAGGCCGACTGAAAAGTCTATGGGAATGCGACAGCTGCGATCAATTGTGGGTGATGTTCAATCTATATGAGAATGATATGGTCGGCTCAACGTATGTAAGAGTGGTTCGTCTCGCACCACGCCAGAGTATTGGATCACGACCATAATCTGCAACGGGCGTGTGTTAGCTGCGTCATAGATGTATGACCACCTGATCTCTACACACGGTTTCTTTCATCAAGAAGACCAAAATTGAATCTCGATTCTTCTGTCCGGCTAAAGTGATTACAAATACTGCCGAGCTACGCAGACCGCACTACTATCTGTTACGTTTTTCTTCCTCTTCGCCACCCTCTGAGCATCGTTGTAACGTGTTTAAAACTGGCCTTTATTTTATGTCACTACTTCCAAGGTGGCACCTGAAATTGTCGTGTCTCTCCAAACATGTTGATCACGGACTTAAGGTTTTATTGTCAACATTTGACAGCTGCATGTCTAACTTCGACTCTTTTATGCGCGTCACACACCAAGATGAGTTCATGTTAGTCACCACTGTCGTCGGTCAAATTGAGAAAGAGCGTCCAAAACGTGGACATTTGCGGTGATCGCAGTCTGTGGGTTACCAAGTCGTGGGTGACAGCACGTTATTGACACTCGTCCATCGACCCGAACAACACGAATAAGGCCATCCAGGAATGTCCTGATTACTTGGCTGTCATTGGTCCGACAACTGTCAGACCGGCGAGCCCTACGCGACCCGGCAATTTAGAGAACGCGAGGTGGTTGGCGTCTGACAACGTTAGATTTCCTAACCAAACGTTTTGTGCACTGTTACCTAAAAAAGTCCTTGTAACCCAAAATGTGATGAACTTGTACTGTGTTCACGGTCTTCTCTTTCTACTGGGTCGACGCCAGCAATAACGTCGTGCTAGTTCATTATTTACTGTTATTCCCATGACTTTGATTAATACAACATATGAACAGAGAAGTCCGAAACAGTTTTTTGCACAATGTATCTCTCGAACACATTTCGCTGCATCTCATCAGGTACACACTGCAGTCTGTGGGTTTATATAGCAAAGTTCACTGAGCATTGTGAAGCTAAACAACAAAATCAACAACCACACCAACACACGCACACTCACGCACATCCATACACATCAATTACCAGGGCAATTTGGTACTGATGAACAAGTCTTTCTTTACACAGAGGGGTGGCTTCCATTTGCTAATTGCTACCGCCTCCACGAACCGGAGAAGCCTTCGATTTGTTGTTGCGTAACGTATCCGAAACGCCTTCTCCAGGTTCAGTTGGGGTCGACAAGTCAACAGGTGTCGAGCGATCGATGACGCTGGTTCCCTGTGAGTTGTTGCATTCTGACTTGATCCCGGTATTGTTGTATCCATGACTGTTTTGCGAACCCAAACTGGAATGTGTTCGTTGACCCGATGACGTAACTGCCGCTCCGTTCTGCCTATGTAAGTGGCCCGGCACTCACATGAGAATTCGCAGATGATGTAAGATTTGGCGTTGAGCGGTAGTGGTGTTTTTAAAAGTGGTGTTGGGATTCGGGTGGTGGTGAACAGCGCGACCAGTTGGGCTGCATAGAACGTGCGTCCCACAGCCGCCGTGAGACGGGTTTTCAACGGAGTGGCAATGTCATCACCATTGTATGGCAAACGGAGATAGACATTTAGTTTGGGAACTGTTGAACACATCGCAGCGGCCGGCTTTTGTTTGCTGAATTTCTCAACAAATGCCGATGGATAGCCATTTTCTTTCAGCGTGGTTCTCAACAATGACATCTCTTTGGTCAATGTTTCTTTTGAGCAAATTCTTCTTGCGCGATAGAACAAGGTCCTTACCAGACCCCGCTTGTACTGGATCGGCACAAAACTGTGAACGTTCAGGTACTGTCCAGTCCAAGTGTGTTTCCGATAGGCAGACCGCAGTAAGCAACCGTTATTCTGGCACTTCATGAGAATATCCAAAAACGCTAGGGTTTCATTCTGTTCGTGCTCAATTGTGAAGCTTATTTTAGAATTCAGCTTGTTCATTGAATCGAGCATACTCGTTGCCAACTCTTTGGTATCGGTAACTATCAATACATCATCAACGTATCGCCGATAGAAATGAGCCTGACTGATAACAGCCTCTGCGTTCTGCTCCAGATGGGCAACGAAAATATCGGCTAGTAGCGGACCGAGTGGACTGCCCATAGCAATACCATCGATTTGTGTATAGCCAGTTCCCTGGAAGTAGAACTTTATGTTCGCTGTGCATAGTAGGAGGAGGCGTTCTAACTCAGACGTAGGCAATCCTATGTTCAATTGATGTGAGTCAATATACTGACAAATTAGCAAATGGAAGCCACCCCCCTGTGTAAAGAAAGACTTGTTCATCAGTACCAAATTGCCCTGGTAATTGATGTGTATGGATGTGCGTGAGTGTGCGTGTGTTGGTGTGGTTGTTGATTTTGTTGTTTAGCTTCACAATGCTCAGTGAACTTTGCTATATAAACCCACAGACTGCAGTGTGTACCTGATGAGATGCAGCGAAATGTGTTCGAGAGATACATTGTGCAAAAAACTGTTTCTGACTTCTCTGTTCAAATTTTTACGGGAAAACGTTACTTTGCTAATACAACACACTTTGATCCTGCGGAGTATGGATTGCAGAGGCGTCGCAATGTGTAAGAAAGGTTGCATGAGACACACGTGTAAAATACGTCGACCACATCACCTTGACTGGACGTTGGGGATAATTTCAGCGACTGATAATTTTTATTCTGTATCCGTGTACCTCCAGTTTGGCCTGTCAATTAGAACAGAATTCTGTTTTCCTGCGCTCGCCTTTAGTGGCTAGTGACTCGAATCCGATACAACGTCATGCAGTCTTGGAGTGAAAAGAGTAGGAATCGTATCTATCACTCAGACCGCACAGATGCAGCACCCATATTTCATATGAAAGTGCGCTGTCCTCTATCCGACCTGCAGCACTGATGCACACGTCCGCTAGCTGAGTAATCCTTGAAGTGTGGAGCAAAGTGTCCGCAACATGAATGCGTGTTAGGAAGGTAATTTGTCTGCATGCGTACGTTACAAGTCCAACAGATCAGTTAGGAAGTATGTACAAACAAATGCGTTAGAGAAGTGACAGTGGGTTTGACATAGTGGTAGGGGTAATAGAATAGCGACTAATCATTCCCGGACGAGATCATCCGTAATCTTATACTGTTCAACTTACCGAGTTCGATGGAATCATATCGAGCCAGACGGGCGAGTGAAGGTCGCTAATGTAGAAGAGTGGGATATGTTGACCAGATGAACTACTGTGTGAACAATGCTTGCTGAAACATCCACACTAACTTCTAAAGATAAACGACTGTATGTTAAGGAGTCCAATTTTTCCGTCCAAAATCGCCTCCTTCCTTGAGACTACGATTTTACCGGATAAGAATGGGCGGGAGTGTCCTGAACAATCGACAGGTAACCTTCGTTATTTTTTTTACCTGTTTGACCTTTATTCCGCTATGTTCACTGGTGGCTCAGTGGCCTTAACTATTATTTTTGGTAACTGTCTGATTCGAGAGTGTTTCTAAGTCTCTATGCATCGTGTAAATACTCTTCAATTTTCTCCTTGATGCAAAGTTGCTTTTTACACCCGTCGGTTGATTTGTTTTGGGAGCAATTAACCGGGCCAATCACGTTATTCTCAGGACCAAGATTTTCCGTGTTAATTATTACGAAGAGGAGAACCCGAGCTCTACTAAGGAAATTACTACACTGTGGACAAACTAGCGTATTGTTTCGAGGGTTTACAACACCACGGGCACAAAGTTTGCTGAAACACCCAGACTAACCTCCTATGAGTTTGTTTACGCTGAGTACGTTTCTATTCACCTACTGCAAGTCTGTAGAAGAAAAGCAAGTCCGAGCGAGGACGAGACAGTCTGCGTAAACGCGCTTGCCCGAATGATGTGGGTTGGGCTGTGCGATTCCACCCTACGCATTTTCTAGTCCAGATAGTGTTGACAAACAGAAATACCCGTAACAAACTGTTGCGAGTAACCCCAAGATTTGGCAACTCTCCTTTATTACCAAGTCGGCAAAAAACATTATTTATATTTGACGAACAAACGAAGCAGGCCGTCCGCTGCATTGATACATTTTCGTATGAAGCAGACGAAGGTCCAGAGGATTAGAAAACGTGATGAACAAAGTATAGTGTTATTGTTTGGGAACTGCGAACGACACTTTTGAGAGGTATAAATTTAACTGCCGCGTCCAAGAACCAGGAGAATCCATAGATCAATTTGTTCCAGCTCTGAGGTCCATGGCCACAACCTACGGTTTCTGTAACTGTTTGCATGACATACTGATAAAAGACAAGTTAATCATCGGAATGAAAAACGGCAATTTGACAAACAGAATGTTGAGGGATCCTTAGCTGACGCTCAAACAATGCATTGATATATGCCGAAGAAAAGAGGTAGCCGACGGAAGTCAGAAGCCTTCAAAATTCACTCGACAGAAGATATCAATCGCATGATGGCTAAAGAACCAAGAAACTCTCTAGCAGGCTGTACTTTTTTGCGGAAGAACCCATGGTTTCAAGAAAGAACAGTGCCCAGCATGGCGAAAAATCTGCACAAAGTGCGACAAAGCGACTCATTTATCTGTTTGCTGCAAGAGTGGTCCAAGTTTAGCAAAGACAACTCAACCTAGAAGGTATTTAGTGATTACCATTGGAGTGAACGAACTCCACCAGGGTATACGGTCTGCCGAAAGTGAGTTGAATGGAATAACAATAAACTTCCAGATGAACTCAGATGCAAATGTCAACCACGTCCTTCGGTCCTGCGTTCCAAACGAACCACTGACGAATAGGAACCTCGTACTTCGAATGTGGAATGGAATAACGGTGGGGCACACGAGGAAGTTTGCAGCAATCCTACGCAACCCAAATAATGGCAAACGTATCGAGAAAGTTTTGTTTGTGGTCAAAGAAAACTTTCCACCCCACCTCAGAGTTGAAACAATCGAGGCGCTGGAATTGGTAACATCTAACTGTGTACATAACATAATCACGCCATTGACCAACATGTGTCTAAAATATTCCAGTGTTTTTGATGGTACTTTGGAAGCCCTCCCAGAAGTCTGTAAATTGAGTATCGATTCGGATGCGAAACCAGTCATGCAACCCATTCAAAGTTTGCCAGTCACTGTAAAAGAGACAATTGAAAAGGAACTAACAAGGTTGAAGGATCTGGGAGTAATACAGCAAGTAGACGAGCCAACCGATTGGGCTAGTCAAGTCGCTGTAGCCAGCAAGAAGTCCGGCGAATTGAGAATTTACATCGACCTGAAATCATTAAATACAGCATTAAGAATAGAGTATTCTCGACTCCCCTTACTGGAAGATGTTCTTCCTCAGCTACCCGGTGCTTGTTTTTTCACCAAGGTGGATTTATCCTATGCTTTCCGGCACATAAATCTTGACGAACAGTCCAGTTTTTTAACGACATTCGGGACACCTTTTGGTTGTTTCCGTTGGCTTCGTCTACCGTTCGGATTGAAAGTTTCCAGTGAAATATTTCAGAAACGACAAATCCAAGCAACCGAGAACCTACCTGGCGTCATGTGCATGGCTGATGATGCTTTGATCCACGGTCGTACCAAACCCGAACACGACAGTAATCTAGAACTCGTCCTTGCCAGATGTCAACGGGTCAAAATCAAGCTCAAACAAGCGAAAATTGAATATTACACCAATGAAGTTACTTTCCATGGGCATGTTTTATCCAGAGAAGGAATCAGGCCTGATCCAATAAAAATCAGCGCAGTAGTGGATATGACACACCCAATTGATGTGAAAGGCATTGTTCGTTTCAATGGAATTATTAACTACTTGAGTCGATTTCTGCCCTGTTTATCTCAACTCATGAGGCCCATCAGGCTACTGACCCACAGAGATACGTCATGGATGTGGGGAAGTGAACAGCAGGGGGCGTGCCTAACGTGAGGTCAATGGCGCAGTGGTAAACACGGTGGCCTCATGAACAGCATGTCCGTGGTACAAGTCCCGGCGGTGGCGATGACGAGCTCTAATGAGAGCGAAACTCGAGTCTAGTGCTTATTTTCGAAAGGGGCCGACTGGATAGTCTATGGGGATGCGACAGCTGCGATCAATTGTGGGTGATGTTCAACTTGAAAACAATTAATCGTCAAAGCTCCTGTTGTAAATTATTATGAGTCACGTCTGCCGTTAGTGATACAATGTGACAGCAGCCAAAATGGGATTGAAGCAGTTCTGATGCAGAACGGACAACCAATTGATTTCCGAAGTCGAAACATGAGTAGTTCTGAGACTCGATACGCACAAATCAAGAAGGAACTGCTGGTGGTAGTGTTTGTCATGGAAAAATTCAACGATTACACATTGGGAAGAAAAACTATCGACCAGACCGACCATAAACCATTGACAGCTATCGTAAAAACGCCTCTGGACAAGGCGCCACGTCGTCTGCAAGCAATGTTGGTACGTCTACAGGAGTACAATTTCGAGATCGGATACACTCCTGGTAAGAACATGGTACTGGCGGATACACTGTCGCGAGCCCCACTGGCAACGGAAGAAGGCAACTGCACCGGATATGAACAAGTACACCTAACGCTCGCGAAATCAGACTCGCGGTTACCACGGATAAGGCAGATGTTTGCCGATGACGACGAGATGGAGAAGCTCGAAGAGCAAATCAGACAGGTAGCCGGACAACGCACGACAAGTGAATGAACTAATTCGCCCTTACTTCGAGGCCCGGGATGAGTTAATCACAGAAGACGGTCTTGTGTTCCGTGGAGGACGTTTGGTAATTCCCCGAGCTGCCAGAAAACTCACTATACAATATATACATCGTTCGCACCTCGGTGTACGCAGCTGTACGAGATGCGCTAAGGATACTGTATGCTGGCCAGGTATGATTAGTCATATCAAGAGTTTTGTTTCAGTCTGTACAGTCTTCGAACAGTACGAGACTCGACAGCCAAAGGAACCCATGGTGTGCCGCTCAGTCCCCAAGCGACCTTGGCAACATGTAGCGGTTGATCTATTCTCGCATGCAGACAAGTCACATCTGCTTTTCGTGGACCATTTCAGCAATTTTTTTGAAATTGAGAAGTTAAATACTACATCAGCCGAGAAGATAATCGGCAGTTCGAAAGCCCAATTCGCAAGATATGGCATTCCAGAGTATGTGAGATCAGATGGTGGTCCATAGTTTCCAGCACAATAGTTTGCGGAGTTTTCCGAAAAATGGCGGTTCGACCACGAAGTCTCCAGTCCACACCATAGCTAGTCTAATGGTAAAGCAGAATCTGCTGTGAAGGAGACAAAGAAAATAATGAAGTACTGCTTAACAGCCTAAGAAGACGCCTATTTGATACTGCTAAAACACAGAAACATCCCATCAGCAGATATAGATTTGAGTCCGGCTCAACGGCTCATGGGAAGAAGAACGAGAAATCGAATACCACTTGTTGAAGATTGTCTAGCCTTACAAACTATCACGTGGGACACCGTAAGAAAACGTTTGAAACAACAAATGGAACGAGAAAGACAAGTGTATAACAAAGGATCTCATGAGCTACGAAGGCTGGACGAAGGGGATACCGTTTGAATTCAGCCATTCGGTATGGGCTCTGACATATGGGCCCCAGGGATCGTGGAAGGACGAGACGTTGAGCGTTCTTATGTGGTACGCGCAAATCAAGGAACATTTAGGAAAAATAGGGTGCACCTACGGGGGCAGGAAACAACAATCACAAGTTTCGGAACAGCTGAATCTAGTTCTACTGAAGACAACGAGTTCTTCCTTCGAAACCGAAGAATACCAAAGATGCTTTAAAAAGGGAAGGATGTGGTGCAGTGCAGCCAATCGTGTACGCCATATCTGCATTGGCCAGTCAGGGTCCATAACAGACTAGATGAGACTGTGTGTGGTATAGTGAATACGCATCTTGTTCTGAATCCGACTTGTTCTACATAGCGTTCTCCGGGAAGAACTGGTATTTCCTATACATGAACTTGGCACTAACAACTATGGCACCTCGGGGTTACTTTTAGTTGCAAATGAATGGTTGTGTTCAAGGTGATGTTGAAGTATGTACCCATGTGTCGACTTGTGGATGCAATCTTCGATCCACTTGCGTTCTTAGCTCACAACGGTGCGTTGGATTCTACCCGTAGTCTCGATGCACAAAGAAACGGAAACCAGCCTCTACAAAATTGTAGCGTCGTCATCTGTACCACTACGGCATATTAATACCATTGTGCTTCAGAGTTTCGATGAGTCGACTCGGCCCGCTTTCGACGATCGGTTGTGGCACGCCCAGGAAGGTGCCAATTCAGTAATCGAACTGTTCACTTCGGGCCCTCTGCATACATGATAGACTGTAAGACCCCAAAATTTTTCTCATACAGTACGCAACAAGAATGCAAACCTGCCAGTCCAAAACTATATTCGCTTGGACATTCAGATCCGCGATATACAACGTAAGTCATGGGATGTCTTCTTGGAGCATTACACTCTCTTGTCAAGTTGAATAAATGTAGGACAGTAGAAACTATTCTGACGTTCAAATATAACAGCCAGTGCCATGATTACCACTTCAGTACAAATGTCGGCACTACTCCCCTAAAATAATTGCACGCCCATTGTTAGGAGTACAGTTCCCCATTTCGAAGGTCATATACTAACCTGTTTCCACACGTCTGACTCTCCAGCTTCATTTGCTTGCGTTGCTAGAGTAG
>JTDE01002277.1:0-14712 GCA_014338405.1 Paragonimus skrjabini miyazakii | reverse complement strand
CTGTTGAGGTGAGCGGCGGCCCGAGCCACAGTACCTTTTGGTCAGGATCATGGCTGTTATGATGATGATGATGATGTATGAAAACCTGATGCACTCTCAGAAGTAAACAAATGGTATGCGGAAAACTGATTTATGTAACCAGCTTGCGGAACTGAAACATCGAACATTCAGCGGGCAACCATCTGTGTGATGTTCAATTTCAACATTGTCCTCAAAGTTATCGAAAGCAACTGTTAGTATTGCAATCACGAAAATGAGTTCAATATAGTTAAGGCCACGGTGCAGTCCTGTTTCATACTAGTCGGTTCACGTAGCCCTACATCAAGTCAACTTACTTTTTTCTTAGTCGTCCCTGATTTCGCGAAACAGCTAAGTATGTTGATGGTGAACGGCACGGCACGTCCTCCTGTTTTCTTCACTAATTGAGTCTTATGGAAAAGCAGAAAACCTCATTTTTCGTTCGTATCAGGCTCCAGATAACTGCATCATTTTTGACAAACCAATACTGATATTTCGGGTGATGTATACTGATAGTCTCAATGGATGCTGCCGAAATCGGCTACTTGAGATATTGCGGTATAACTTCAGCGATAATCGGTAAGTGAGCGTATTTGAAAAGAATGACAACCGTATGCGAGCACATCGTCCTCAGCATCATAACAACCACGCTTTGCCTAAGTTCGTGGGATAATCAATGAACAGGCTTGCAAACATGAACCAACAACTTGTTCCTGGCCAGTCTGTAATCCGAGCTATATTCAGGCCTGTACATAACTCACATGAAGTATACTTTGCGAATGTCGCGCTGTCATACGATAATGTCACCAGACAAATTGTGATTTCTGCTTCGCGTATTTGTAATGATATCACTCGCATCCAGCTGGGATCGGTTGTTTCTGATAACCAACTCGTAGCACACAGGTGAGGCAGGCGATCGCCGTTCTCAATTTTGTGGTATCGAAGACACCTGGCTATGCTGCTGATTCATGCCCAATCTGCGCGTGCAACTGGCCGAAAACAATCTGTCGTTATCGAGCGGATTGCGGCGGACAGCTGATCACAGTATTGGTCCTTTGTGTTATCTGTATGGCAAGTAGATGAGCCATAAACACTACGAACTATATTTGACTTACCTCCACTGTGTGGCCGGCGCATTGATGTGACTCAGGAACTGATACCGTTGGGCTTGCTTGAAATCAGCGAATTGATAAAACCAGCGATCGCGTAACAGACATCATTCTTCTGGACACTTCTTGCCGAATAACCTAACGAACAGAAGATATAGCCAGGGCTTACCTTGGCCTGCAAACCTTGTTTCTTTCATGGCTGTGATACTGATACAGTAGCGATTCAGTTTCATCGACATCAGTGCGTTGCATCGGTCCGGTAGTCAGGTGCTGCACTGATCCATCAGTGTACGTACATCCCATGTTCATACAAACAACATCTTGTTTGCACAGATCTGCACTCGGAATATGTCTCAGATGAACTTGTGGGATCTAACCCGGCCCCTCTGATGCAGCAGTTTGACCTGGAAAACAAAAGGAAACAGGGTTCTTATGAGATACCATATCAGAAGCTATTAACTCAACAGTCCAATTCACTTAGCTCCGGGGGCGCGATTAGTAAGTTATTGACGGCTTATTCTAATTACTGTTGTATATAATGGATGTATAGTACGTTGCACCAGGCGTCTGGAGAGTAGTGTGAGTTTTCGACCCTACAGGATAATACACCAGCGTTCGTGATCGGCCGTTGGACAAACGGAGTGCACTTTATTTGAGGGTACCTTTTCTAATCCCTTCCTTTCACGTGCGGACGCCAATAATATTGCAACTATGAATATAGTACATCTGTTTACTCATAGGATTGTCTCTGTGATCAAGTCCTCCAACACAGTTAGTAGTGCGAGATACAAACTGTTTTCTTCCACTTGATCCTCTCTGATCTACTTGATATAGTTGAACCTGGCAAGACTGAAATCCCAGCTAACATACGTCTCAGGATCAAAACAGCACACGGGCACTACGACTACGCAACTTTGGAGCGTTCAACTGCTTGCACTGGCTGCTTCGATCATCATCAAATTGATGAGTATCCGATTACACTGTTGTTCCAGTACCAGATTTCTGTCCATGAGTTTTGTGCCCAAAACGAGTGCCGACTTCGTCCCCATTTTGTGCGACCCGTGGAATATATAATCATCAATTACGCAGACTGCAGGCTACTCACAAACGTAATGAATAGTCTGTAGTAGATCGGTTAACCGTGATAGCTTGAGTACCCTCTAACAAATAACTATATATCAATGATAGTCAATGAAAAGTTTAATTCAAGGTCTGGGAACTTTATAGTTAGTATTTGGTGTACAAGCTTGATGCAGTGGCGCTCGTCGGGACAGCATCTTACCCTGCGCAGTTGTGTTTCTCCTCTGTTCCGACCCAAGTCCAACCTTGCCATGTGTGCCCGTGGTACCACCGCACCGATTCACACCCAGTTGAGGCATTCCAGCTGGCTGAGTGTGTAGGCCTTGACCGCGCGCGTGCATTCAGATGTGAAGGTGTTTCCGGGCCGGTGACTGTGTCCACGTGAATGTGCAGTTGCGGCAGTGGGCATGACCGACACTGACACGCGAGAGGGACGACGGCTACAAACCTATTATTTCACGTTTAATAGCGTTATTCACACAGGTGGTGGGGTTGCTGTTAATGGCCATCTACCAAACATATGGTTCGTCTTTTAAGCTCATACAGAGACTATCATGTGACTAGCTTTTGACCAAGAAAATCGCATACTTTTTTTCAGTCAAGTTTCAATGTTACGAACACACTGGTCAGGTAAAGGAGCAAATTTGGTTGCTTATGCCAAACCGTTTGATCAACCTCCTACAATGAGGCTGCAAGTCTCAGAGACTGTCCCAAGACGACTTGTGAGATTAGAATGCAATGCAGTGCTTGCCTACACTGAAAATTCTACACATAATCACCAGTTTGTTTTCGTAGTTTAACCATTTCATTTTAAACAACACGATGCTTGGGTTTCTTACCGAATGGTTGATTTTTTACCATTCAGACACTTCATCTGGCGGTTGTTTCGGAGAAATATAGCATTTAAACAAAGTGTTCTTAACCACACACTACATTTTATGTCGGCCTAAACTAAAACGGTCTTCACCTCCTGGATATATCACTTTTCAGGACGAAGCAGGTTTCCACAAGACAAAGCAGCCCAACCTGGACATTTTTGAACGAGTTGTTTATGCCGATCCCGATAACGCAACAAACTGTCTTCGGTACGGTACCCATAAATTGATAAAATGGTCGGATAAGACAGGTTTTAAATAAAACATGTTGAAAGAAAGTAAAACAATACGGCTCAATAACAAAACCACAAAGGTGAGACAGGCCAAGCGACCTCATCGTTTTGGCGCGTGGGTAAACAAACGTCACACCAAGGTTCACAAATGGTGCGGCAACCCCAAAAACACAGCATGACGTGCTTCCGATTCTATGAGAGAATTGTTAGTTTCTCATCAGTCTTCTAATACTTTGTAAAGCTGTACTGTCCATTACTACAGCTTTTAGTATCCAACGTTTGGTGAGAAAGTTATCATGGCAGCACAATCCTTTAAGGGAATATCATATTGTTTACCTCGTCCATTTGCGCACATCGTTACATACTGAGCTCAACCCAATGCCGCCTTTCAAACACCAAATTGTTTACAAAGACGTTTGTCAATAGTCAGGTGTTATCGATCGAGGCCCTTGGTGACCAAAACACTGGGACGTTTGAGCCGAACGACTTTATCCTAAGTGAACGACTACCCATGTACCACCTAGTTTGGCTGCGGTTACAACCGTGTGCTATGGTCGTTCGTTAACCAGACTCGGTTAAGAGGCTTGCTTTTCGGACAAGACCTTTGTATCCGGGTCCATGCCTTAGGGGTTATCGGTAGTTTTGTGCCTTAAAATTCCCAGTTCACGTGAGGTGTAATTCAGTTTTTGTGACCTTGCTATCGGGCCACGTATACACAAATGCTGTGTGTGAAGTGACACTGGGTTCAGGTCAGTCAATACTGTAGCATTCTACGCCAGCTGTGACGGCCCTCAAAGACCGGACCCAATAGTTGCCCTTGGTCGGCACAACGCTAGACGTGCATTGTGGATTGCCATGTCCCACTGGTCAGTCTGCCGGCGTGTTCTGCATCCGATTTGTACCTGCCCCAGGGCTAAGTTTACGTACGGACAGGCACAAACTGGTTACAGGCCTGCCAGCCATCACAGTTCACGCTCACATGCAGGAACAACACCTGCGTGGGTTTGATATAGACAAATTGGTCGGATCATACTCGTCAGCTTAGCGTAGTTTGGTTGCGGGAGCGAATAGCCCTGATTAGTAAGTCAGCAAGGCGGAACGAGACAGCGGACATCGAATGTTCACGTAGGCGCGCTTTCATAACCAGATCGTTTGAGCTAGAACCGGTACGGTGAATCTACTGCCAAACAGTACCCTTAAGGTTTGGGTCAGTGTTACATGTGTCAACAACTAATGCCTAGCCAAGTATTTCAGAACATCCTAACTGAGAATTCAACAAACATTAATTATAAGAAAGAGAATGGTTTAACAAACAAGACAGTTTAGCACGGCAAAAGGCGTCTCATTATTTTTGACACTAGCGAATTTAGTAAACCTGATGGCTAAGAGGATAAAATGTACCTGATCGAATACTGAACAGCAAGCTCTTCAAAGTTTGAAAGAAAATAGCAAAGTAGACAAGGAACTTTCGGCCATGTACCGTTTTGCTTAACATAGTTTACTTAAGTAATCACCGTGTGTTTAGGTCCGGTATCCCGGAACACTACCATAAATGTAAAAGTTGAAATGTGGCTATAAAATGACGGCGACAAATCACTCCATCTGGGAAATATCATGTTCTTTACCTTGTCTATTTGAATACAATGCCGTGTGCTGCTTCCCGGCTACGATCTGACAGCCAGTCGCGATAACACATGTCAACTGTCACTCGTAGGCAGGGTTACCGAAACTCCACGGTAGTAGAGCAGAGCATACATCCCGCTTTAGCAGACACATCTGCCTTAGTCATGTACAGGTCCCGTTCACTGACCCAATTCTGCTGGAGGCTACTGATGTGGGTTCTTGACTAGTGTCTGCGGTTCAGTGGTGTGATTGTCTCCACCCTCTACCCCACTGTGCCAGGTCCATCCACGTTGTTTGAGTCACCATGCGCCTAAACAGCTGGTGTGCCTGTTTGGTGTGTGTTTGCGAATTCAGATCACAAATCACAATCACTGTGAGCGCGGACTCTTTAGTTGAACACTGTTTGCAGGTTAAATATGGACGAACACGTCAGGCTAGGCCAAAGTTCACACTGCCCACCGTCGCAACATAGCGAGGTCTATAGGCAACTTTAGTCATCAAGCAAGCAAGACTTACTGTAGGCGCACCAGCTAACCGATACAGCTATCGCGTTCAAAGTTATCTACCTGACCATCAGCTATCTTCATTCTCCATAGGCCCGGATGATTGTTATTAGAAAACAGAGGCCCATTTTAGGCGTTCAAAATGAACCGGGTTGTCGCCTTTCCCTTGGTCTGGCAGTCGTGGTGTTGTATGACAGGCAGTTTCGTTGTGAGTAGTATACTACTCACAAGTAGTATGTTACCCACAGGCAACGTTCAGGAACAAAAGGGCAAGCTGCGAGTGCCAGGAAGACGGAGGACAAGGAGAGACTATCAAAATAGTGTGTACGCGCTCGGCAGAAGTTCCAACAAGGCGAATGACAATGATGGATGTGAATGTATAAATAACTTGCAAATGAGTATACGCGTTTGAGGTCTGATTTTTGACATGACCTATATGGGCGTTTGTGCAATAAACGAATTCTCAGGCCAAGCGTCTTTTGCGGTCACAACAGTGGTATACAAGTTACATTTAGTCATAATTTGGGTTTGATATCCTACACCGCCCGCGTAACACTAGTCTGAAATCTGTCATGGCATACGTAACAAATGCTCAAATCTCCATAATTCGTACAAACCGTCCACCTACCCTGGCCAGTCATTCCATATCCACCTGAAACCTGAACAAACGTGAACCATTCGACACTGATGAACGCATGCCTAATGACAGGCACGTGTAACACTCCAACACACACACCCCTCTCCAGTAGACTGTGATTCGTGCCACTTCTGTGATTTTTTTAATGACCTATGTGACTCGTTATAATTTTTTCTACGTAACTCGCACTTACCCTATGTAATTGTAAAAGCTTGATGAGAATTACCGAAAGCAGCTGTTTGAGAAATCAACTTCTTATGAAATCCCTACATGTCAAAAATTCACAACTCATAGGTGACATTCGAGACAGTCTATTTTTCAGGTTGGATTAATGGATGCTCACTTACGACAGCATCACGATGAGCTGTGCCAAACTCTTGGCCACAAATTCCATCATCTGCCAAATGACCTTGAGGCGTTTACTTTGTAAATATTGCGGCCGTTAGACTTTTGAAGCTTTGTCTGGAGCATGGATGCGCGTGACCTGTCTAACTCAAGTGACGGTCGAAAGAGAGGTCGCTGGCCTGACCACATGGTGATGAAAGATAAGCGACTGCGAGTGTGCACGTGCGTCCAGTCATGTGCGAAAATATCCTGACAGCCTCATAAGCCCCCAAACAAACAGTGGCTGAATCAAAAACTCAGATTTTAACGATATTCGTACGTACGCTAACCGAACTGACAAAGCTTGTTAAAACCATGTAGTTCCCGTCCTTTATGAGCCAGGGTCATTCGTTTGATAGTGGATTGGCTAACAGAATTACACCTTGCACAAAATGGTTAGTCAGCGCTTGTGATTACATTTTTAGCTCATTAGTAGTCGTTTGCAGGGGAAGTTTCTCAAACAGCTGTACATCAACTATCATTTACACGCAGTCCAACACCCGTGTGTCTACTTCACGCTGAGGCGCTGTAAGGACAACGATCCCTTACAATAACAATATGATGTGTGAAAACGATGTTTTTTTGAGCTATGAAAACGTTATGCATGCGCGATACAGGCAAACATGAAGTGATTATTGTTGGCAATTATATGAAAACGTTAATCTGTACGTTAAAATTGCATATGGTTTTAACTCAGTACTGCGTGCAACGATCTGACGCATGTCCTTTTGTGTGGATAATGTTTAAATCTATATTGACTTTGGGAGTTACGGGGATAACTGGATGTAAAAGATACCCAATTGTGAAAAAGCGGAGTTTCGGCTGGATTCGACCTAACGGCAGAATGAAAATGTCCAAACGCGGAAAGTGCTTTATTCGATAAGCTACAAAACCAGGTCAAGAACTAAGGAATTTCCCATTCGGATTCAATTACCGTACAGTTGCGATCCGTAAAAGTTGGGATGAGGATGGATTACCTTTTAAATAAATACGATTTAAACCTATTACAAATAAGCTTTGAACTTTGGCAAAGAAACCGTAAAAATGGCTTTGTATAAGCGTTGATTATCAATTCAACACCACCTCAAATAGGTCTTTCAACATGAATCCAACACCAGCGATTCACATTGCCGCCTTCCTTGGCATTGTGATTTAGAAATATTGTGGTGGATTATCAGGCTGAAGGTACGAGTATTCCGACACTCGGCGGATTACCTCAACGCGGGGAGGTGCGTCCAAAAACCCACAGCGAATAGATCGAGGACGGTGTGGACGACCGGATGAGTCATCGCTCGACTGAATCGGACCAACGGGCGAGATATGGCAGGCAAAATAGGATGGTCGACCAGGTCGGGGACGCGATTATTACAACACTCGGAGGAATATCTTGACACGATCGTGGAATACGGTCAAGGCCCGCAGTGGACAGATGGCCGACAACACATGCGACCGGACGAGCCATCGTTCAACGAAATCGGACCAACGGACGAAGACTGACAGACGGAACAACCCCGGATAGAAGGTGCTGATCACACACGTAAACCGGGCAGAATTGCACATGACGTGTGAGCGGAAACCCGGGGGTTTTGTGGGCTGGAATTCTGACTGATAAACGCGAGTGTGCGTGTAGCATGGTAACTAGTGTGTTGGACAATATAGATTGTGTTTTATTGGACGCTTTATCGCTACAATATGTCAAAAATACAACGTCTTCTTTGAGAGTATTCGCCTTTAACATTTGAAAGTCATCCAAGCAGAAAGGAATCCGAAGGCGTTTGAGAAAAAGACAAGTCGTGTACTTTCCAGTTAATTGGAAATGATTGGTTGATTCTGGCTTACTGTTGAGTTAACGACTATACTCAATGTCTCAGTAGAAAGGACAAACAAAAATACGGAGAAGTTACTTGAATACAGGCAGTGACAAAAGATATTAGATTATTGGAAAGCAATTTCTTTGGTTTTGAGCAAACCATTTTAATAACACCACTTACAAAGATAACTAATCAGACGACTGAAAAAAGCGTTGTTCAGAATAATGTGCAGTCAAATGTATGCAAAACGAGACACATTCGAATGGGCTAACGCCCAGTTTGGAACGAAGTCCTCTAATGTCTGGAGCTCGGTGTGTGTATCGGAGGCGCGAGTCTAAGATTCTAGCGTCGTTATCCACTTGAGCTCACCTCTAGATAACTTTCAATCCAAGCGCTTCTCTCTCAGGATCTCTAGTGATGCCGAAGCTGAATCGCATGGTCAACTTGGAGTGGGAATCGCACTGAGCTCCAGAGCAGAATAATATTTACTCGATTGGATCCCAATGAATAGTCACTTCTGTCGACGCAAATCAGTAAAGCATTGTTTTCATTATATCGGCGAATGCTCCAACGGAAAGCTATTCGGATGCTACCAAGGACGCGTTCCATGTTGCCCCCATTGACCTTCTGAGGCAGACTAAACACTCAGACCTCATCATACTAGCCGGCAATTTGAATGCTCAGCTTAGTCGTCTTTCTCCAGAAGAGGGAGGTTTGTTTGGTGTCTGTGCACATTGAACTGACAGCGACGAAAGATTGCTGCAGCTGTGCGCATCCCACGGTCCCTGTATTTCGAGTACCGCATTTCAACACAGGAAGAGGCACTATGTTACATAGAGACCTCCGTATGCTTTCCAGCCATGAGCACAGTTGGATCATACAGCAATCAGTTACAGGTGGCACCACTCTGTTAAGGACTGTCGTGCCTTTTGGAGCAACCACCTTGACATAGACCATGCTGCTGTGTGCGCCCGTTTTGTTTTGTCTTTTTTCCAGAGGAAATACGCTCGTAAATGCAAGGCACTTAACTGGCATTCGAGCGAGGAGAGTGTGAAGAACGTTTATCATGAAACAATGGTGAACAAGTTGCCCAGTTCGAGTCGGGTGAGTTATTCTGACAAACACTGGAAACAAATCGCCGCAGCTATGAAAGCATGATGTGAAGAGGCATGTTCTGAAAGAGCCGTGCAGTTACGACAGAACTGGATTTCCGTCAGGTCGATAAGCCTCATGAACAAACGCCGCTCGATACCACCTGGTTCTGAATATGATGAAGACCGTCGAGAACTGAAACGCAAGCTGACTAAAAACCTGCGCGAAGACCATGAGCACTACTTGGTCGAACAGTCGAATGAGATAGAATAAGTCTCTTTATCTGGGAATAGCAGAAAACGTTTTTCATTGGTCGGTGTTAATACTCACCGTCGGGTTGGTGTAAATGAAACCATATGTGAAGAAGGTGGTTCTCATATCACCAGTCAGTCGCGCCGACTTGACAGGTGAGCTGAACATTTTCAAGAACAGTTCAGCTGACCTAAACCAGACCATGTAGACGACGGGACCCGAATAGGCAGCTACGGCGTTCCAAACGGCCTTCCGTCGGAAGCAGAAGTGGTGCTGGAGCTTAAGTTATTGAAGAGTAATAAGGCTCCTGGTTCAGACCTCCTCCCTCCTTCTCTTTTCAAGGACGGTGGGGAGAGGTTGATATCAGAACTGACGAAACTCCTCCAGGCGATTTGAGAATCTGAAGAAGTACCTTGTGATTGGTGTCTGTCAACAGTAATTCCCGTTTTCAAAAAGGGAGCCCGAACTCTATGTGATAACCACAGAGGCATCAGTTGTGTGTCAATTGCGTTCAAGTTAATCACTAGCCTCATTTTACGTCGCCTCACTAAGCCCAGAGAAAGTCAGACACGCGAAGAATAAGCAGGGTTCCAGTCCGTTCGAGGGTGTGTTGACTACATTTTCCCATTGCGATGGATCCAGGAGCATCGGCCCTCAGATGAGCGACCGACGCTCATTGCCTTTATTTAGACCTAAAGGCTGCTTTCGACTCAGATGTTCTAAACGTTCTCTGGAGCTGACTTCTTCGCGAGGAAGTACCAGGAAAATAAGTGAATCTGTTGAGATCACTGTATGCGCACTGTGCAAGCACGGTGAGAGCTTAGAGAGAACTGTCTCGGGCGTTCATCGCTTCCAGTGGTGTTCGTCAAAGGTGTCACATCTTGTCGTCCCTGTTCCGTTTTGTAATGGACGATATTCTGGACGGCGCGACTGAAGAATCCAGTGAGTTTGGTGTTAAGTTTTTTCTGGTGTTAGGGTGAATAAAATGGAGTATGTGGAAGACACTGTGTTGTTTAGCCCTTCTGCCGAAGAAATGCAGACCGTGCTGTATGGGGTGAGTTTGAACGGAATGGTGGTTTGAATGGAATGCGCTTCGTACCTTCAAAGTTCAAAGTGTTGCTTCAAGATTGGAGCATTTCCAGTCCCACCGTCTTCATAACAGGTTATCCACTTGAGACTAGGGACAACTTCGTACACTTGAGTAACACTGTCTGGTCAACCTGTCGTTCTACAGATGAGACGTCAGCGAGGATATCAAATACACGAGTTGCCTTTGCCAACTTGAGTCATTTGTGGTGTCGAAATGACGTTCAGTTGTCACTGTGTAGGTTAATGTTGATTACGTTAGAACAGTAATACAACAAATAACAGCTCTTTTCATGAGGAGGTTGGATGATTTGCTGGCTTGCACTATGCACACGGGCTCTATTGAAAACGACATCCCGTTGAGTCCTACTTGAATGTTAAATCTGAAGCAGTTATCCTCAATGTTATCAGAAAACGGTTTCAACAGATAAATAGAAACCCCCAAATGGACTATAAATACAATAGTTCCACTAGAAGCATAGATCATTTTACTCAAGTGAGGGAAGTTTTTAAAGGTTCTGTTGTAACATCGCGGAAAAAAACATTGTCCCAATTCTGTACTGACCACTGATGAATAACTACCGCTGTTTCCAATGAAAACCTACAGTAATAAACTGTAAAACAAACTGTTAAAAGTCACTTTTATCTGTCTTGATTGAAACAAAGTAAAACGCGGTTCTTACCGCTGTTTATCAAATCCATGCGTACGACTACCCTTTGTAGTAACCCTATTTATTTATTATTGATTATGTTCGGGTTTCGATTGCTATTTATGCCCTTTTTGTTGCTAAACTTTGCGTATACTTAAACATTTATTTGAACGAGTGGATATACCCATAGGTACCCCGCGCACTCGAACGTACGACACAATTCCTCAGTATCTAGGTTGTTTACAGCGTAGTGTTGTGATCCAAGAACGCGGATGGCACAAGAGTTGTTTGTTCGACAAACCAACACATGGGTTAAGCATTTAAACAAGACTTG
The DNA here is from genome assembly GCA_014338405.1 of Paragonimus skrjabini miyazakii. Classification (NCBI taxonomy): domain Eukaryota; kingdom Metazoa; phylum Platyhelminthes; class Trematoda; order Plagiorchiida; family Troglotrematidae; genus Paragonimus; species Paragonimus skrjabini miyazakii. The sequence goes on along the minus strand of JTDE01002277.1, from coordinate 3,025 downwards.
GAACAAAACCACTCATTTGCACGCGGTATTCGGCTCCAGACCTTTTCGGTTGTCGCAGACGTCAATGCTCAGTTCCATTAAGTAGCAGGGACCACTATGAGCGATGCTGCACTCTGATTTTCCTTTCCGCATTTTTCCTGCGGCTTGTACGATGTCAAAATATATGCTCCGGTCCTACAACTGAATAGCCGCGGTATGAGTAGTATGTTACGATCGCTCAACTTCACTGCAGTAGTATGATGTATAATGTAGTATGATGTGTATATTCGCCTTACACTCTCTACGGCCTTTTAGATCGTGTTAAGTTTCGCGTATATCTGTAGCCTGCGAATTAGTAGATCGTACATTAATTTATCTTCCACTATTTGGCCACCTGTGTTACTGATACACAAAATGTTTCATCTTCAACCTTTGGAAAGGAATCGTATGAATGATTGAGAAAAGTGCATCAAGTATGCTTTGAGACTTTACGTGAGTGATACTGTGGGTTTTCGTTCATATATTGAAGAATCATGCCACAACAAAATGTACTGTGCTGACTTGGTTTCACTTGCTAACACCTGAGGCTACCCAACGTTATAATATCCGTATGGAAGATAAACACTTAATTGAATATTTAACCACAGCGACAGAGGAAGCATTTACCTGTAATACGGAATAGATTTAACATCCGAATACGACAAAAAGTCTTGCTGACTAGTGGTTGGACGTTCACGAGTGTGTGAGAGAGAGAGTAGGTGAAAGTCAGTTGATCCTCAGTACTGTACAGTCAGAGCACATCTGGATCAACCGAGAATTCACCGTGATGCTCGACACATGCGGTGCTTCTGAGCCAGAAGAAAAACACTGAGAGAAAACCCCTGTAACAAAAAGCTACTCTGGTGCAAAGGCGAGTGCGCTGGTGTCATTGTTTACAATTCTCAGATTGGAAAGCGGGCCACCTGGCTAAGAAGTACAGACTTACGATCCTGGAACACTTGTTCGTGAGTGAAAAAGGTCAAAATGTTACCGTCCGTTAACGAAATCATCGGCTACACATCAGTAACCTAACGTGCTACTCTCCTTTTCAGAAACCTGCTCTTTTCTTCAGCTTTTCTGGTGCACTGTATGCTGAAGTTTTGTATTACTTTCACTCCGAAGTTAATTCCTTGTTTTCCATCCTGTTCCTACCTAGAATGGGGTACTTTGTACGAATATGGCGAAATACTTCGTGTCTTATATTGTCAGGATCTTTCTTCTGAACCTAGTCTCCACAATTGGACCTCTACTTTTCCTTTCCGAGAGATAAGGGTTCACTTTCATATTAGCCTACCATCTACCTGATTTACATTGAGCGGATGGACGACAGTGGTCTCCTCATTTAGATTCTTCGAGTTTGCACTGAATATGTGGTGTGTGCGAGTTGAACCACAAGTGGTGCAGCTCAAGTCACTTGTGGTGATGGTTGTGGACGGGCGTCATTTGGTTTCGGTGACTGTGACAGGTCAACACGAAAGCGGATGCCACTACTCGTGTAGGTGTCAGTATCGTAATCCCACATTCGCCCTCCGTGAATCATGTAACATGCCACTACATTCAGGTTTACTAGCCATGGCTATCATTTTATGGTTCCCTCCAAGAGACATCCAATTGTTCTTTCGGACGTAGAGAAACCATGAAATCTGAAGACGTGAGCACCAATTTGAACACAGTGGGGTTGTTTTACGACAGCTTGTGTAACTCATTGTTTATTGGGGTGACGGGTATGTTTAAAATTACTAGAGGTTATAAAAAGCCATTTTACTGTCGGAGATTTCTGAGTCGCAAATGGAGGACGTAAACTCAAATTGACCCATAGTTAGATGCTAAAATTTCCTTCAGTCGCTTGCCAAAGTGAGATTTGGTGGGGCTAATAGACAGCAGATTTTTATGGGTTTTAGGTAGTCCATCAGATCAGTTGATGCTGACATCAGTCGATGTCTTTCCAACAAGTAATACAATAGACAATTTATTTTTACTACCTGAGGCTGGTAAAGGGGTGTCTCCTAGTTCGATCACTCACGTTGGTTGTTGTTTTCATTGTTTTTGCTTTTTGGTGATAGTCAGTCTAATTCTCTAGCCCAACCCGCTGGATTTATCAACAAAAAACTACCGATCAGGTGTAAGTTATCTGGCTCAATCGCTCACATTTTCCCCTTGTCAACCATGTGTCCATAGATGCATCTATCGATAGATCGCCCAAGTCAGTCTGAACGAAATTGGGCGGACCAGCGTCTTCAGGCACAATTGACAGTTTCGGGGGTCAATGAGCGATGCTCCACGACGTGCATCTGTAGACACAATGCGGCGGCAACTGGATAACTTTACTTAAGGCTATCTGGACGTGTGGTCACGTGATTTTATCAGTTTGGCTAAGCGGACTGCTGCGCAGCGGGCGTCGTCATTATAAAGCACATGCTTGTATATGTGGAAACTTGGGACGCTACGCACTGGCCGATTTTATACATTTGGTACAACAAAATTGAGTAGAATGTTGAGCTAATCAGATCATAAAGACTGAAGAAAATGTAGTACTCGACATCGATGGAGAAGTGATGTCTGATTGAAAATAAGTGTAGTCAAAATGACTACTCCGTTGTATAGGGCACGCCGCCCGACTGGTTTTTCGCACGCTCCCCCCTGCAATGGGACGCATCGTGCTAGGCCCACTTCCGGTTTGGTCGCTGGTCTTTCAACTTCCTTTTGGTACTATAACACAGAAGTTTACGCTTGAATAAGTGGGTATGATTGTACACCTGACCATTGTTTCTGCGGCGGTTGTAACAACAATTAACTAACCATTTTTTGTATCGCGTGTAGGATCGAGCGAACCGACGATAACCGGTTGAGAATAATACAGCGAATAGACAAAGCGTATATTGTTGACTTGCGAAGTCAACGCGAGGATAAACGGATACAAATACGAAACGATAATGGAGCGCAGCGACAAGCGTGCACGGATCGGGAGCGTACGTTCGAATGCGCGGGGAACTTGTCGGTATCTCAA
>JTDE01002275.1:92552-106151 GCA_014338405.1 Paragonimus skrjabini miyazakii | reverse complement strand
CTGCCAAAGAAGTTGATAGCCATCAAGAACTTCCCAACATCAAAACCGAAGCGACAACTAAGGAGTTTCCTCGGAATGGTCGGTTACGATTCAGAATTTACGCCGGGGTTCTCTCAGAAAGCATACCTAGTGTTCCAACTGCTGAGGAAGGACAGGAAATTTGTATGGACTGAGAAGTCGGAGGTGGCGTTCAACGAACTTAAACAGGAGACTGCCAGCATTCGACGGTGCCTGACAATCTCAAAACCGAACGAGCCATTTACGCTGTCAGTTGACGCAAGTGATATCGGAATCGGAACAGTTCTTTCACAACCTTCGGGGACAATTGAGTATGCCAGCCGAATACTGACGGAAGCAGAAAGAAAGTATTCTACCACGGAGAAAGAGTGCCTAGCTATCGTCTGGGCGCTGGAGTAGTGGAGGATCTATCTGATAGCGACCACTTTCCATGTTGAGACCGACCACAAACCCCTGATCTGGCTGAAGACGTCGAAGGATCCACGTGGACGACTTGCACGTTGGGCACTCCGATTACAAGAGTTCAACTTTACCATCGGACATGTCAACGGCACAGACAGTGAGGTACCTGATGCACTGTCACGACCGATACAGGAAAGTGAGCTGCCGACTGAGGCTATACCCGTGAACGCAGTATTGGTTGCCGATAAAGACATCTTAACCAGTCAGCAGCAAGACCCTCAAGTACGCGAAGTATGTGAACATCTGCTGGCAGGTACCAAACCCAAGACGTTGACTTCAGGACTGAACGAACTGGTACAGATCTGGGACTGGCTACACTTGGATAACGGTCGACTAGTCGTCGATGTGGAGGTACAACGAGGACTTCGACCTCGAATATTGCCATTTATTCCAGTGAACCAGAGGGAACGTGTGATTCGGCTGGCACACACAGATGTTCACATGGGACGAGAACGTGTGTACGACCTACTGCGGCGAAGGGTATTTTGGCCCACAATGTGGAAAGATGTGATTGACTTCATTTGAGCCTGCCCCAATTGCCAACAGAACCGGGAGACAATGACGATAACACCCCCCATGCAATCGATTGTAACAGGAGAGGCCGCGCACATCTGGGGTATAGACACTTTTGGTCTGCTGCCAACGAGTTCAAATGGAAATCGCTACATAGTTGTCATGATAGACCACTTCATGCGATGGGTGGAAGCCATTCCCACGGCAGTTCAGACGAGCGGAACGGTTGCAAACGCGTTCGTGAACAACGTCTTGGCTCGCTTTGGAGTACCGTACAGAGTTATCACGGACCAGGGCTCATGTTTTGAAGGACAGCGATTCCAGGAGATGCTGAGGAATTGGGGGATTCAGCGCTTGAGAACATCGCCGTACCATCCACAAACGAATGGACTGACGGAGCGGTTCAATCGCACAATGAAGGAATGGCTGAATAGTAGAGGCAAGAACTGGGAAGAAGGACTACCGGATGTTTTGTTTGGATACCGCACAACGAAGCAGTCAACAACCGAGAGTTCGCCATTTGAGCTGACATACGTGAGGGAGCCAAGAATATTCTTGGATGTCTGCGTGTCCAAAGATAGGGAGGGGCAATTATTGCCGCAAGAACGCCAACACCTGGAACACCGTGCTCTTGAGCGGACAACAGAACGACAACGCCGGAATAAGCAAAGATATGACGTGAGGCACAACACACATAAATGGCGCCCGTTCAGGATCGGAGACCAGGTGAAAGTGAGAGATTACAGCCGACCAGAAACATCCGGCCCAGGCGCAGGAAAATTTAGAAGGCAATGGAATGGACCATTTGCCATCATGAACCGCAAGAATACGAGCTTCCAAATCAACCAAGGTCCTCGTGGGCGATGGGTCAATGGTGTACAACTGGCACAACCGTGGCAAGTTCCTTAAAGGAGGGGCGAGTGTGGGGGATAGTCACGCAGGAATTGCGAGCATTCCAACTCTCGGCAGAATACCCCAACACAGGGGGAGAGGTGCGTTCAAAAACCTACGGTGAGCGGATGGAGAACGGCGTGGGCGACCGGATGAGTCATCGCTCGACCGGATCGGACCAACGGGCGAGACATGGCAGCCGAAATGGGATGGATGACCAAATTGAAGGCGTGATTATTCCAACACTCTCAGGAATATCTCAACACTGATGTAGGATACGTTCAAAGCCTACAGTAGATAGACGGAGGACAGCACGAGCGACCGGACAAGCCATCGCTCAACGAAATCGGATAAACGGACGAGGAATAGCAGGCAGAAACCCCCCGGGTAGAAGGCGCCAATCACACACCTAAACCGGGTAGAAGTGCACACGACACGTGAACGGAAACCTGGGGGTGTTGTGGACTGGAATGCTGACTCAGAAACGCGAGCGCACGCGTAGCATGTGAACTAGCGTGTTGGACAATAAAGATTGTGCTTTATTGGACTCCTTTTCGCTACAATATGGTATTAGCTCCGAACAGGGCTTTCGTCATTCACACGTAGACTTGACGTTTACGGCAGTACTCTCATGTCTTTGTCTTTCATCGCTTGCACACAGAATCGTTCAGTGTGGCGGACAAAATGCGCCCATGGTTCCTCCGTGACGTCCTTCATAACAGAATGGACTGCTTGTTCCAGAATAGGCACGCACCATTCCTGCCGGCCCAGTACTTGATCAGAATCACCACCTATCAACGCATCTCACAGGACGCGCAACTGCTGCTCCACTCTCGCCTTCACTATGCTCCAGCATAGGCGAATACGGTGTTAATTGCAATAGCTGCCCTCCTTGATAAGCATCTTCAGAAAAGACACTTTCAAAATCAGTATAGCAACGGGTATTGTCACAACCTACCCCCCATTGTTGACATAGCTGCGCTGGTCTTCAGTTTATCTATCAGAGCATGGAACCATTGTCTACAATGAGTACTGGTGTAGGCGCCGCTTCGCACCGTGTATGTCGTAATATAACCCTCTGTCATTGCTCCGATCAAATGTAAGTTTCGGTCACTGCTGTTGGTGACAGAAATGCATGCTTTCTCCCCCTTCAAAGAACGTCCCATCGACAGTGTGCAAAACAAGTTGAAGTTTGTCTCATCAATCCAGCAGAGTCTTGGAGGTCGCATGACTCTCCAACAATCGACAAACAAAAGGCCCTCACACCACCCGGTTCTCATTGGTGGTGCTGTTGACGGGAATTTGGCAAGGCTTCTTCACAGTGATGAACCGCCCATTTGAATATCGACTGATAATATTTGTCGATACTTCTTCTACAAACTCTGCTTTCGCACGCATTTTCAAAAATGCCAGAATCACTGTCGGGATCGTGGAGATTCGTTCCAGTATAATGTCGATTTCCGATTCATTCAAAATTTTACTGCTATATCCTCTCTGGGGTCTCGTTTCGTAACTGATGCAATCGAAATGGAGCCACTTATACGCGGTCTTGCAACTGACTTCATTTAGGCGAGCTACCATGTGCCGATCATCGCCTCTTTCGAAAGCTTCAATAATACGTCTGCGCGTATTGAGGCTGATGCGGCTGCGCTTGCGTCTGTCACCCACGGCTGATTTTGGAATATTAAAACATGCTTACGAGACCACTTGACTGCATTCGTGTTGTAGGTCAGACTAATTGACGACGTTCATTGCTCGTTCGTGCTCTCTGCCCCCTCTGGGCTGGACTCTACAACAGGATTGTACAACATGATGGCTTTGACAACTCAAGTATTCTCTCGGACATCGCCCTATCGCAGCAGTCAATGCTTGTAGTCGCGATGAAAAATTCCGCATGGCATCATAAACCTCTTCATAGCTTGTTAATACAGCGGAGAAATTCAACCGTACTAAACCGAAAGGCTTTTATACGAAAGTTACATTCTTATGCCTAAAAGAAAAACCACTGATAATTTAAAACTCTAAGCCGATTCTCCTGTGAGCACAGTGTTCAACATTGCTTTATAGTTTAGAAAGGCTCTAGCTGTGGATCACTTCTCTCTATACAGTACAGTAATATATCTGTTGCATTACTCAGTTTCCGTGAGCAAGTTCTTAAGCACTCATCCTTATTTAATGGGACGAAACGTGCCAACCGATGAGCCGGGTATGGAGTTTTTTATAAGTAAAAATTAGATCTCCCCTCAGATGTCGGTAATTAATTGAGGAGTGACCTAGTCCTGCCAGTCTTTCCAGGTAGTAGGTTTGTCCGAGCCTCAAAATTCTTCTGGTGGACCGTTTCTGAACAGGTTTTAGAAGTTCCAATTCTGTTTGAGATAAGTACGACATAATTGTATGTTCATTTCCAGGTGTGGGTGGATTATGGTTGCAAATATAACCGGAAACACTTTAGAGTGGAAGACAACACAAATTTCCCCCCAGAAGATCTACGGTTATTTGTGCCTTCTTAGTCATGGTTGCAAACTCGAACTGTGTGTCACTATGGTCCCTAGGTCTCCTTCGCAGAATGACATGAGTGGCTTTGTGTCGCCAAGTTAATCGTCAATACAATTTTGATGGCAAGTTATTTTCTATGGACCACTGATTCAGACAGTTCAAATCGTCTTGTAAAGCACCACATCTTCCGGGTATTGTAGAACTCGCAAGAGTTTTGTCACCGGTATAGGGCAATTTCGGTGATTTGACTATACTGGGTAGTTCTGGAAAGAAAAGGATGAATAACCGTGGATTGACCCTCAGAGAATGCCGCTGTTCGCTGGGAACCACTCTGACAACTCTCCATTCACCTTGACGTTGAACCTATGTTCAGTCAAATAATCCCCTGGCCAGATGGGTATGCGCTCATCAAGGCTATGACTATTCAGTTTCCGCAGTAAGATGTTCAGCCCTGTCAAAGGCGTTAGGCCAAGAATTCCGTTGGGACTCTTGTCATCGCCGTGTCCAACGCAGCAACTGAATAGCGGGTTAGAAACCAGGCCGTAGGCGTCCATGCGACCGGACTTGAGAGGGCGTCACGCAGATAGACTGACGTGTCCGCTGGCAAACATATTGACCAATCAGGGCTGCGTTTGGTGTGGATGTGCCTACAAGCCTTTAGCAAGCGGCTGGTCAGGGTAGTCACCGCCGCTGGGTTGAGTGTCAGTTGAGTGCCTGTGCGGTTACCGACCAATGGGATTCCGACTGGTTGATGGATCGATAGAACGCGCCTGTGCAGAGTGGGACCCGTGCCGATTTTTGTCTGGGGTTGGTCGCGAGCTTTCCCATGTCGTAATCACTGTTGGTTTCAACTGTCCGATCAGAGAAACGATGATAGTTTGAAAGAGCTTGAAACCTTTTCGCGTGGTACTAAAAGTTGTGTTGTGGTTGAGGACGCACAATTTTGCACCCGTAAGTATGCGGACTGAACAACGGTGAAGTAGTCCGCACTTGTAGTCCCAAAACGGTGTGGTACATTCTTAAAATATAGATACTACTAAATAGCGCTTCGGAACTGTGGTCAAATGAATCCAGGCTATGAACATTGGGAAGAAGTATCACTGAGAAAACACATGTAGAGTCAGAGCGCTGAAAGTCCACTTGTAAGTCCGTTCATCAGGTCCCAGTGCGCTGTACCTGAAAGCATACGTGATACTGCAGGCACCAGTACTTCAGCGGGTACACATAGTTTACGGGAACGTGGAACATTGTCCAACATTTTGGGACATTTACAAGAATGGACACAACAGTACAAGATTCGTAATCCGGGCGACAATAGCCTGGTTGCGAGTAAATAATCCGTCGGGGCGGTCAGTGTCAACTGGTTAACACACCTCATGAATACCTTTCAAAATTGTTACTTAGTGGAATGCATTAACATTTTGGCCTAAAAGATACAGTGTCACGCTTGCCAACTAATCATTTCCTAAGAAGTGGTGAAGACGTGGTCATTCAATTACACATCGACGACGTGGAGTCTTTTAAGTAGTCAACCCTGTAGTTGCTTCCTGTACTATGTAGATTGGTGGTGCACATAATGACCACTGCTTTCATGGGTGGGGTTTTTATTGGTTGTAGCGAACCGTGGAACGTTACTCACGGTTTGAGTAGTTTGGTTAGCGAACTGATAATTGTACCGTTGCACTATGCGTCGATTGCTGACACTAGACGAAGGAAGAAGTTTGCTACTAGCAGTACAATTTGTGAATTACTCGTTGGGGCGTTTGTGGAGCAAAAGCGTAAACATTCGGGGAGGGGAAAATGCGAGCTATGATAGTTGTACTTAGAAGAGTGCTTAAGTTGGGCGTACAGTTAATTAACCCTCTACTGACTGTCTAAGACTGTATGGTGGAGATCCTGATATCGATCATTCGTTCAAACTAGAATAGGGTATGAGTAAACCTAAGTAGTATTGTTTATGTTTCAAACGAACACTTCTAACGTCCATTTCCTCCAATAAGGTAGAAACTGCTCACGGTCTGACCTTAACTATACAGTCTCACGGAAACCTATTCTAGATTGCGAACATTTTGAAAGCTGAGTTGATGTTTCGATACGCAACACCTAAGGTTGTGCAGTTTACTGTTGTTCACGTCACTGAATACTATAGTGAGCTAATTCAGCCACATCGACCAACAAGTATTTCCAACTTGACCTTTCGCGCATTATTTGGATACGTCATGCACTTTAGCTTTTTCATGTTGTTTTGCGAATTAAAAACCTGTGGTTGTCACCAATTTTAATTTACAGTTGCTTATCATTACCATTTAGTATACACGTCAAACTGTAAGTTCTGACACGTTGTCAGTTCAGCTTACCATGAGGGTACGTGACGGCAATAGCGCATAGCTTTATCGAACGACGTAATGAGGTTACATTAACGAGCAGGTTTGGATAAGCTAGTCACCCAAACGATGGTGTGGATTACGCGATTGGATCGTTCGAATTTGGAGAGGAAGACGCACTTGCAGAAGTGCACAAGTAGATAGGTGACGTTCGGATAACAGCAGGTTCGGACGCCACTTCTCTGAAGGACGTTATTTGTTTAGACCTTATAGACAATTCGAGCGAAGTGCCTGGCTGGACGTGAGTTCACTTCTTTTGTCAATCAGTCAATGCTCACCATGTCGTCAGAGTGATATTTTCTATATGGGGTGCTGACTCCCCACGATTTCAACGGCGGTTAAGTATCCTACATTTTCATTCCAGGACTTGCTTTCCAATAAATAACTGCCTTCAAGTTAATGTTTCAGTCCCATCTATCATGTGTTAAAAATTGCAAAACAAGAACATTGAATGGAGTAAACGAACACATGTACGCTTTACACTCGAAAGCTCAGTGACTACTGTGACTCTGAAGAGTTCTGCGAAATATCACTTTACCGATCAGTAGTTTAAAATGTCACTTCATTAACATTGATTGGATATGAGATTGAAACTGGCGAACAGCTGGCCTTCGAGCAAACGGATTCACCGGTTTGAACTTGTATCGTCAGTTGTTTTACCATTTCGGGACGTGTTCTACTACCAAAAACTCTGTTCAACATAGGCGCGAAGGCAGTTTATCTTACCATGCTGCCTTTCACTTTGTATGCCAATTCAATCGCAATTCCAGTGACGTTTACATAGGCATAACAGATAGACAACTACCTCGGCAAGTGACAGAACACTTCCCGAAATGGTCAACACAACTGAGCATAACACAGTCTCAAACCGGTGAATTCGCTGCTCGAAATCTCGATTGTTAGACACCTTGTGACAAGTAACCAAGTTGACACACTTATTTCATTGACAATATATTTACGTAACTAGAACCCGAAGCCACTGACTTTCAGAAAATCTATGATAGTCAGGACTCGCCAACCGATGTTGTGTGCACAAAAGTGGTTGAAGCAGCCCACCGGGTTGCCATAGCGTTGATGACATAATACGTGGTGTGAATGTATGCTTATCCACACTCCGTTTGCCTGTATATGTTGCGTTTGCGATCGATGAAGTATATGAAATGTTGACATCACAAAGTTGACTACCCATGCAGGATTTCTCAATCGGTTCTCGGTAGAACCCATTAACGCTACCAAGGAGCAATGAACCCTATTACTAATAAGTAGTTTGGGAGATTTTGTTATTTTATAGGAGACCAATTTGTGAAAAATCTGGATTCCGGATGGATTTGAACCAACGACAGGAATGGGATGTCTATATACCGCCAACACTCTGACAGCTGGGTTACGATATCAAAACAAGAAGCTCAGAACTTTTATAGTTGGACTCAGTTACCCACTTATCTCACTGTTACGCGGAATTTACCAAATGGTAAGCGGATTGATTGCCGAAAAAGGATTTCCCAATCAGCTCAAGCTGGAATTCACCAACTCCACAGATGAGCAGTGAAACTATAGTACTGGTAATTAAGTAACTGGGTTTAAATGTGAAACTTCTGCCGAACGTTTTGTCATCAACGTGACAATATGTCTACCTCCTGCTCTGATTAATTTGTTAAAGGGAGTACATTGTTTCCGCTTTTTGTGATCGTCTTGTACAGGTTATCGAATTTAGTGGTTAATACAGAATTAATTCATCCTTGTTTAGGATTAATTTTGTAAGATTCCGTCTACTCAGCACCGTCTAGATTGAAGAAACTGTGCCTAAAAAATAGAGATTTAAGAAATTTGATAGTGATCCAGAAATATGCTTAAAAATCGCTGTCGTCGTATCTGAAACTGTTGAGTTTTCTTCACTGAATGGCATTTACTTTGAATTCGATACTGCATTGCTGTTACTTGTCGTATTACGGTATTTTCTCCAGTCATGCATTCATATTTCTTTGGTACATATATGAATGCATAGTAACAACTATGAATGATTTGCGTAGCCATAAAAGCATTCAAAAAGACTAACGATTACTTTAAAATGTACTACTAGTGACTGTTAATCGGATGGTGTTGATCATAGGAAACTCATAGATTATAGGAAGCTGAGAATGTCTGTGCATATGTGAATTTGTGTTGAACAATTTAGAAATAAAGGAAAATCCGGAAGCGTGTTTCGTAAGATTCGTAGGAAATTTACAGGACAACCAAGAATGACAAAACACGCGAGAAACAGTAAAGTTGCTGCATCGATTCACGCTTTAACTTTAACGGCAATCTCAAAAAACGACCTATTGACGGTAACAAGCTCGAAGGCCCCAGCTTCATCGATCGCCAAACACATTCTAGCAACCGGTCACCTAGTTGACCCTGTTAAATCGTTCAAGATATTGTTACATAATCGCAACCCGAAACTGTTAGCGATTAGCGAGGCAATGCTCATCAAACAACATCGGCCAGTTTTGTGTGCGCAGAAGGCGCTGACGCAATCAATCTCATTGCCGTGGAATTGATTGAACTATTAGAACGTGAAAGGTCAGAACTATGTGGTTGGTTCGTTCAATTGTTGTTGCTATACGCAGTTTGTATAAAAATTGCTAGTTTTACGTTGGCGACTGATGAGAGTAAATCGAAATGTTAACATCTCGCGATATATGTCTTCTCTCTGTTTTGACAATCTTTATTGTCCTACACGCTAGTTCACATGCTACGCCCGCGCTCGCGTTTAGAGTCAGCATTCCGGTCCATAACACCCCCAGGTTTCCGTTCACGCATCGTGTGCACTTCTGCCCGGTTTAGGTGTGTGATCGGCGCCATCTATCGGGGGTTTTTCCGCCTACCGTTCTTCGTCCATTGGTCTGATTCCGTTGAGCGATGGCTCGTCCGGTCGCCCGTGTTGTTCTCCATCTATCCACAATGGGCTTTGATCGTATTCCACAGTGATGTCGAGATATTCCCCCGAGTGTTGGAATAATCGAGCCTCCGATTTCGTCGTCCATTCTATTTTGCCTGGCATGTCTCGCCCGTTGGTCCGATCCGGTCGAGCGATGACTCATCTGACTGCCCCCGTTGTCCGCCATCCGGTTTTGTGGACACGCCTGCCTTGCGCGTTGAGGTACTCCGCTGAGTGTTTGAATACTCGCACCTCCAGCCTGGCAATCCACCACAATAAGGCCTTTACAGTAAAATTTGTACGAATCATGCATGAAAATCAGAACGAGTCAACTGGATCAATAGGTATCACAAACGTAGACCGGATCGCAATCTATGAGAGGAATGTGGGAGTGTGAGCGTCATCTACCTGTCACGAAACGCGTGTTCGTCGGTGTCGGTTGGTTCACTCTTGCTCAGTCTTCAAGTTGTTGGGGGATCACTGGCCAAAGGAGATAGTGTTTGTATGAGCTTTTTATGCGCGCATAAGCATGGGTTGTTGACTTAGGTGGCAGTGACCTCTGTTGTTAATAACACTCATACTCTGACAGCTCTGGAATTTAACTAATCAACCGGGGTGCTGTTGTTTGTGTCATCACCCCTGAAAAGTTTGTACCACATTACTGCCGTATTGTACATCTTATTAGCTGGAAAGCTGTTGGCGTACGGAACAAAACTTGGCTGATTGTCAAATAGGCGACCAACCTTATAAATTTATTTGCTTTTGACCGATTTACAAGGTTGACGCACCTGTTGCATTATTCATTCACCCTGATTTTTGTAGGGTTTGTTTCGCTGGAATTCTGCGTGTATTTCTTGCTGTATCTGTTATATTCGGCTCGAGTATTTACCATTATGTTAAGATGAGCATAACTCAAACTTCCTTCTGTGCGGCAGGTAGCAGTCGTCTTACAGGTTCATTGATTGGGCACAACGAAGTAAAAAGTCTGACGGGTAAAAACTAGCCAAGGCCACCCTCTCGGCCGCTCTGAGCAGGTCTGCTGACTAGAACAGTCAATCGTTCTTTTTCTTTCTCACGGCGGGGGCGCCTTGGGGCGGTAACAGAGTGGGCGCTCTGACAAAAAATATTGACGAATTACATCTACCTGAAAAAAAGGCCTAGAGTGCTGTTCGATTTTGTGAAGTTCACTCACGTCGGTGCTGAGTGCGTTATAAGGGCCAATTTCTTTATCACACTCTGGTGACAAACACAATGGCATGACTTAATTTGGCATGTTTGGAAATTTTCTGTTGCTTTCACTGCTTTTATGGGCTGAAAGGATGTGTAGGGGTATGCTAATAGCAGTCACAACGAACAATTAGTGCATTATTCGAATGAAAGGTTGGTGGACAGAACCGAATAGACAAGGGTAAGAAAAGTCTTCCATATGAGCTTCACGACTTCGAATGTCTTACGGTCATCGTGAATGGAAGAGACCATCACCTGCATGTGGTAATGACTGTACGGAGGCTGGCTAAAAGTAGTCTGAATGCGAAGGTTGCGATCAAATGCGAGTGACGTTCAGGTTGAGATTTCTGAAAGTTAAAGGTCCGCTGAATTGTTTATTCCCTTGAACGTGGACTCTGCGATGTACTGTTTGAACGAGTTTCATGATTTACAGTACAAGTGTTGAATGACGGTCGTCAGGCTAGAGTTCGTCAGTTCACCGACAACCCCTAAGAAAATATCCACCGTATGATTTTAAATGAAACGTGGACGTTGCCAACAGACTTCACTAAATATACACAGCTTGACGAATGCTAAAGATGTTAATAAACTGAAGCATGTAAACTTATATGGTGAAAATCTACTTGATTCACCGCTTATCCAAACCCCGACACATTAGGAGATCTAACAAGGGACCAATCCAAACATCGCGTTGAAGGTACTACATCAGGATTGGACGAACAGTCTAAATGTTACGCTTTCCGTTATTCGCTGGTTTCTTTCTGCTGTATTGCACTAATTAAAGTTCAGTTTGTGACATTGCCTGTGCTAATACGATCAGCCAATGAAAGACTGTGATTTTTTTAAATGCTGTTGTACATCCGTAAATTTGGCTTCTTGTCCCATGAATATGAACTGCTTACTGTAACTAGTACGAGGTGTTCTCCTTACTACCTGCGTGAGAGGTTTCAATCCGAGTACGATTTTTAGGACTGTTCGAAGCCCTTAACTCCGTGTATTACAATTTGACTGCGGGAAAACCTCAATTATCATTAGCACAGTGTTGTGTTTTGTTCCAATTTGACTTAGCTCCACAGGACTCCGAAGACTTTATCAACAACCCACACCGCTCGTTAAAAGCACTACCTCAGGCGAACAGGTAAGGAAATGTACAGAGGATGTACACTACTTTCCACACAGACAGGTAGTTTGCTAATTTTCTGTAGTTCACAAGTGTGTGTGTGTGTGTGTGTGCGTGATCGAGTTTATTACAGTCGAAGAGGATTGATTAGTTGTGGAACAGGGCCAGCTGTTCTGAACGTTCAAAAACAAAGGCACATTTACTAGGTTATTCAGTTTGTCAGACGCAAAGCCATGAGTCTAATACACTGTGGTTTGAATGAGTTCAGCAGTGGTTTGGCTTCACTGGTCGATTGCATGAGGTCATCATTGTGGCATTGTTTGTTTCAACCGATCACTTGAAGGCCCATCATTGTACTTGAATCTACAGTCAGTCAGTTCAGATTGAAGGCAGGAAAGAGCTTATCGAATTTGTTGTTGTGTGGACAACGCTGAGTCCAACTAGAGCACAGGATTCCAGTGCCACATGTCTGTTCCTGTGCGCAACGCACAGGACCAATATGGTTTCGGAGTGACTCAGAAAACAAAGAACACCTGTTTCAAATGGAAAGTTGGCAAGCAGTAGCAAATCAGAGCATCAAATAAATCAGAAGTGCAATCAATGGCGTAAACTACGTGCTAATTATGATGCACAACACAGGAGGGGCTAGCGTAACTGTAATGATCGTTGATAAACGTCCATTATTAATTCAATGTTGTTGTATAACTAAAATAACTGACATGCTTCATTATACTTTTATCTTGGGATTCCACCGTTGCACTGATGGTCCACCCAAATAGTACCTCAGTATAGCGGTGCTTACTTCGTCAGCACCAATTAAAGTGCTGTATTTGGTCTCGCCCTGTCAAAGCTGTAAAACAGATTTCCGCGAATTAGTAGTGCGAAAAGAATATTTTTAAATAATTTGGGGTTCTGATTAGTATACTTTAAAGAACACTCACAGATGCTCATAGATTTCGTGTTCCTATATACTATTCTTTTGATAGTAGGCAATCTACTCGTATTTCGCTCCTGTTGGAGCCAGTCATTAGCGCATATTTTTGCCAAGATTGGGATCTGACAGCCTGTAACGCTTCACCAATTCGCTACTAATTTCATATTAAGTAAGACCGAATTATCATATCGCAAACACTTGGCAACATTCATTAGTCGGATGTAACTAAAAAGTCACTGTTTTCTCTCGAGGCGATCGATTGGACAATCTGTGCATTACCCACAAACGAATGTGGTTATTTAAAACAGTTCGTTCCCTTCAGAAGTTTGAACAACACCGTTAGAAAACGAAAACTGATAGATGCAAGCATTTCGTATTGACTCATCAGTACCAAATTTACAATAACATGAAACGGTTTTTTTATATCGTACAGTTTAGGGGTGTGTTGGGTGGATAGTCGATTGATGTGTTAGGAAAGGTCACTAAGTCCAAGGCAGGGTCAAGTTCACGAACAATTGTTTCTGAACACACAGGGCCGGCTTCAGTCGATTGATTGCAACAGCCTCAGCGAACCGCAAGTATCTTGAACTGGGATGACGTAATAAGATTCTGAATGCACAAGCCGGATTGATGA
>JTDE01002275.1:70255-87960 GCA_014338405.1 Paragonimus skrjabini miyazakii | reverse complement strand
GAGCAAACCAAAGCCTAGGATCAGGACTACCAAACTCGGGAAGTTTAACATAAACTACATTTTCCACAGCAGTAGGATCTAGTTAAGAATCAGTCAATGTTGAGGGAAAATAAAGTCGCTCGCAAAAAAGGAACCGATTAGGCAATGAAAGAGAGGAAAGATTTTTCGGGGAGTATGCAGAAAAGAAAAACTTAAAGCAAACTATAAAAAGAAATCAACGAGGGCTCACCAATTATGTAGTGGAAATCAAGAAAACAATCGACAATGTTACAGACTAATCTACAATAACTGTGTAGGATCTGGTTCAGAATCAGGCATGTTAAAGGAAAATAAAGTCACTCACAAAAAAGGAACTGATTAGGCAATGAAAGAGAGGAAAGATTTTTCGGGGAGTATGCAGAAAAGAAAAACTTAAAGCAAACTATAAAAAGAAATCAACGAGGGCTCACCAATTATGTAGTGGAAAACAAGAAAACAATCGACAATGTTACACAATAATTTACAATAACTGTCTACGATAAATTCCACCACACTAAGTTCGCTATACGCTTGGAGAAAGTTCCTGTTAAATAGCAAACAAATTCCCACGAATCCGGTTCCTCCAGTTTACTATAATCCACTGTTGCCACAGTCAACTCCCGGTAACAACGACCACGTACGTGCAGGAGCTGAGGCGCGCAAGGACGAAGTGTGTAATGATTCAAACAATAGACAAGTGGTTTATATGTACAATGAACATAATAGATATGAAGAACAGTATATAACAACAGAACAAAAGGTTAACAGACTCTACATTAATCTTGGAGGTCACAACTGAGGTAATTCCGATGACAGATAAATAAGGAACTTTGCCGCAATAGTCAGTTGATTACGTTAGCTTCTAACTCTCCAAAATTCTGTGCACCAGCGACACCGAACGCAGAGAGAACGCAAGGCTCGCGAACCGAGAAGTGCAGTGAGTTGTATTTACTGATCATTGATTAGTTCGATTAAGTTGGTTTAAACGTTGGCTGTATATGTGAAGTTGAGGAAAGTGAAAAGTGTGAATAACAATCAGAATGTTGAAATAGAAAATAGTGTACAAAACGTTACAATGGCAGTTGGTCACCTTTGGGAAAGATTTAGATGTACACACATTTTTAGACTCTGTCGAAGTTACATTACCTGAAGGAGTGAGTTTACTCCACTGACATTCCGGGAAGTTGTTTGTACACAAATCTTTGCACAGCATAGCTTGTTTAGTCTGTAGTCTATCCTCGGAGCATATTCTTGACGCTCTGCTAAACAATTTACACAATAATGACCGTTGGATCTGTTGAAGTTCGTCTGGTACGTTTGTCGTGTTTTGTTTTGGTATGATGCGGAGCGATGAATCCTTTGAGGCATATTTGGTTTGTTTGTAGAAAACCGATCCTCAATTTGCCTTTATTTGTCTTTGCTGTGTACAGTAAACGGTCACCACAAATTTTGTATCATAATTGTACATAAATTGTTTGCCTTCTTCCTTTCTATAACTATCATTGCTTATCTGTTGGAAATTTCTTCTCGAGATTGTTTGACACGTTCTCACCTTCATCTGTACCGGGGTGTTCTTATGAGCTCATTCCCTGTTGACTGGTGGCTGTTTGTGAACATGTGCTTAACTGTTCCATTTTGAACTCTGCTGAATGATTTGTGTATCCGGTTGATTCACATTCAAGGTGAGATAGTACCTTTATTGTAATTTTGCCAAACAGTGCCGTATAAATTCCAATCCTTTCGATCGCCTTTTCTGACGTTTTTTTGGACTTGAAAGATAGTCCGATTAACTCAACCGTGTAAATAGGCGTTATTGGAATGGTCGAGTACGCGTTATTGAGTGAATGATCCTAAATCGCCCGGAGCGATTTAACAGTGATATTGCTATGAAACAGAAGCAAAACCCATAAAATTCGTGTATGACCTTATCCATGGTGGCTTGCATTACACTAAGCGACGACTAGGCAAGATGTCCCTAAAAGACTTGGCTGAACAAGGTTGGAAGCTTGAATTACTTTCCAACATGTGCCTTGCATTATCTAGTCAGAAACATAGCGGTGTACAACCGCTTGTCCAGCTTCGGTTCGTATACGAATCGAAAAATTGTTTGTCAAATTTTAGTCCTAAGCACATCAACCTCCCAGGGCTAGCTGTGAAAAACTTTTTTAGTTGAAACACAATCTCATATTATCTGTGCAGAATGAAGGCAAACGTTTCAACTAGTCAACAGGGACTGAAAAATGAATGGATTTGGAAAAAAGTTAATCATAGATAACGTCAATCATCCTGTGTGATAGTGCCTTTGTGAAAAAGTTGTCATAAACAGAAGACATCTTGTCTATAGTAATATCTTGACTCTCAGTACATGTGATCAATTCATAAATATCCTCCATAGTATACAGAACTAGATTTGGACAAACATGTTCTAACATGTTAACTAGTCATTTTGCTTGTAGATAGTATGGAGAATTATTCATTATTCAAATAAGTCATATCCGATTTGTGGTTTGTAATTGAATCGCACACGATTGTGAAGTCATGATACCAATGATGTTTGAATCGCGGTATTGTTCTTCAGTGATACACTTATGTAAATCGTGTAAAATTATCCGTAACTCACGACATGTCTATTCTTCCACTAATAGCATATTCTCCGATTTGCTGGTTTGTGTGAAGTTGTTAGTTCATATAATTTAGACAATTGATCACAGTGGAATTTGTTGGACTTCGCCAGAATTTCTTCCACCATTTTTATGTGCTCTTGGCAGCTCATACAAGCAATATCGGCAGCTTTATTTGGCTTTGTACTGACAATATTTTCTCTGTTCAACAGTTTTTGGTGAGCTCCCATGTTAGTTAGGCAACATTTTCATTTCATTTGAGACCGCTATAATCAATGAAGGGCATCTTTTCCAAGCCTAAATGTTTCTTCAAAATACGAGATGGTGGGGAAGCCGTTAATTGAGAATGTACAGCCCGGAAATTTTGGGGAGGCCGGACGGGCAACACTTCACTGCGACGAAGCAGTCAAATTGTCCGTAGGTGGTAATTTTGTCGAATGATTGCTATCCGACTGACGTATCGCCCTATCAGTGAAATTCGTTCAACAACTCTTCAACACGTAGACGTGTACAACTGCAGGTCACAAGGCATTCGTTAGACTTGCAACGATTTTGTGATATTTCTGATTTTGTAGATTCGTGGCGATGCTTCACTGCAATAAGTTTGGTTTGCTTGTGAAAATTCATCCCAACTCTTTCGTTCCCCTACCTTTTGCTATGAGCAGTTTACAAATATGATCATTTATGTGTCGTGATTACAAACAGACTACAACTGTCAGTTTTCATGTTGCCAACAACTGTCATTGCATAGTTGCTAAGACTTTCTTTGCTGAGTGTTGGTTGACACGTCCTATTTTTCATCTATGCCTGACCGTTTTAATGAGCTCATTTTCGGCTGATTGTGGTCATTTTGTGAGGTCGTTCTTGGATGCCCCATTTTGCACATCGAATGGGTTAAATACATGGTTATTTCACAATCACCGTCAGAAAGCATTTTTGCTGCAATTTTTGCCAGTAGCTTCGCATAAATTCCAATGATTTCGACCGCCAACTCTGACTTTTCCTACGGTTTGGACAATAGCTTTATTAATCCTGCCGTGTGAATCGAAGTTCATGGAATTTGAGAAGGCGAGAAGACGTACTTTGCAACATGTTAGCATTTCGTTTAGTCCCAACAACCGACTGCTTAAAACCTTAATATACATAGGTGCAACACATGGAGACCAAGCAATGACGAACAGACATTACGTGAGTGCATGTTAGGGTAGGGTTAACGGTTTCGATGTCACAGCAACGAGAGTGATTGCGTTAACACGTCCTGTCAACAAAGAGCAGCTGTGTTACGTTGGATTAAGGGCGCTTCAGAAAATGTTAACTTCAGGGTTTCGATTGTGCAATAAGACCAAAAACGAGGTGACGATATCAACGAAGTGACCTGTTTCCGTTATCTGTTTCGCGATTGATGACGCCCGATTTCTTTTCGGGTGTTGGCATACCAACTCGCATTGAGTTACCGCCTGTACTAGCCACTTGCAGTGGCACTCAACTTCTTCCTGTCTCGAGTACCAGTCTGAAAACGTATGCGTCATCGCAACTGGAGGTGAACAGGAAGATGACACAAAAGTCAGGTTTTTCCGAGGGGGAGCGATCAGGGGTGTGCTGAGTGGTCGTACGGGCGGGATGTAATAACCGCAATTCCGCCGCGGGATAGGTGTGATCTATACCGTAGTTCAACTTTCGACTCACATCGCTAGCATTATGGGTTTCAGTGTAAGTGTCGCGAAAGCTGCCAGTACCCCGAAAATATTGCGTGACCGGAAGATTAACAAAGTTCACTTGTAAGTGACCTTCACCGTTGCCATTTCCGTGTACCTCTCCGGTCTTCACGAGCGACCTCAGCCCTCGTGACAACTGTTCTTGTCAGCCTAACTACACGTCTAGACTGTACTGTCTAGACTTTTGTCCGATCCATTCCGTTTGACTTTGCTTGTTATAATTCCCAAACTTTATAAATATGAACGGGTTTGTGACTATGTTGTTTTCGGGCTGAGCGATATAAAGAAGCTCTGTTTGAAGGCCAGTGTTTTCCTGTGTTCGTGCGGTAGCCTCGGTGTATAGGTTGGATGAGAAGAGACCAACTGAACGCGTATAATCCGTACTCGTTGTTCATTACAGTTATTCGTCGTGATATTATCCGCCGTTTCGTTGGTCGTTATTCCGTTTCTGCTTACGCGCTCGTAAGCCGTACAACCATTCACAACAGTAAGAAAGGTGGATGGAGACTTGCTTCTTCGGCATCGGTTGTGGTCTGGAGTTATCCACTCGCTTCTTGTGATGAATTTCAACAAATTCCGTCGGTAGCCCATTCGCAAGTATGACATTCCTCAAGAACTACCCTCTAGACTTTGGAAAGTCGATCGTGCATAGTTTGCCTGCTCGATGAAAAAGCGTACGCACCAAACCACGCTTGTAAGCCACGGGAGAAAAAGAAGAGAGTTTCAGGTACTCACCTTTTCATGTGGCTTTCCGATAAAACAGACCAACTACGTGTACTGTCTGAGCGCCTAGAACTGAGAATACCTCAGAAAGGTGATTAGTCATAGAGAGGTTTCAGTAAGTGAATTTAAACTGGTATATGAGTTTTGAAGTCATCATCATCAGTAAATGTTAAGATGTCATTGATCTAACATTTGTTAAGCAAAGAACAGTTAATATAGCGAGGTAGTCCATCCTTGAACATCGCAAGAAAAACATTGGCCAATGTTGGAACCAACACGCTGCCCACTGCTGCACAAATATATACAAATTTCTTCAGAATTTTCCGTACACATTTGAGGCAATCGATGGTAATAAATATCATGGATTCCGATGAAGCCCCCAAAAATCAGCCGCCGCATGTAACGGAACATTTGTGAATAATGAGGCAATGTCGACTGATCGCAGTTGTGTAAAGAACTCATCATAAATGATATACTGGAATTGTCGAGTATATTTCACCGGGTGAGATTTAATACACGTTTTGATTATACCAAGGACAACCTAACAGACTTGTCTTAAATCTTATTATCGAGTTAGAACTAAGTTAAAGAATTTACTAGCATTGTCAGGCAAAAATGTAGGTGGCGCATGAACGGTTTTTTCAGCAAATCATCAAAAGCGTCACATGCTTCATCAAAACAACGAGTATAAAACGTCCTTTACACCTGAAGACAACCCCGGAGTAATGCAGCTCGTGTACGGAATACGCCATTTCTTGCTAGATTCCTCACCAATGGTTCTTCTCCTGTTCTTCCCAGTGACGTAACTATCGCAATAAATGCATTCGCCTGACTACTCCGGAATAGTATAATTTGATCGTTTATCCCCACCGCACTTTTCCAACCGTAAAGTTCGTTCCAGATGCAACAAAAGTCACTTAAGCTCTCTTCGTTCTCTCACTGATTTGCGTACCGGCAATGGAGGCGTCCCTTGTATTTCGAGGGCTGGGTTGTACCAACTGTATCGCTGGCTCCTGCCAACCTGATGATGGCGTCTTTCATTACTGATTAAACACACAGGGCCACTGCATTTAATCATCAACTACGGTCCCCTCCACTGTATGAGCAACTTCTCCAGTTGTGGTCCCGCTGTACCCAGTCTGTGTATTTTATATTCAGGTAAGATGCAAACGCAATACATCAGTCAGCTGTTTTTTGGCGATGTCTTAGGAACTTATGGAGATTTGGTTAATCAACCTTGGCACTTTTACACAATCACACTTGTTAGTCTATTGGTCTACGAACAAACCGATTTCTGAAGTAATAGGCAAGTGTGGCACTTGCTTATACAATAAGTTAAACAGCGATTTATTCGTTGTGTCTTGTAGTGTAGAGCGGTGGGCTACCAGACTCAGGAACAACGTCTCTTACAATCTCGCCATTAGGCTTTCAAATGTTGTATGCCCGTGCGATCGTTTTTTTTGGTCGGTCTGTTCTACTAAGAATGATGTGGCCTCTTGCATATAACCTTGAGCCCTAGACGCTCTAAGCAGATCCAAAACTCTACCCTTCAGTAGAGGGTGTCCAAATTTGTCAATATACATCGTAAGATTCCAGGACTTACATGGATGTGTTTCACTACGGTTTGGCGTATTGTGCCTTCAAACAGTTCGGAAATGACCGTTGTTTTAATCCATTTTGTGAAATCTTTTGTCGTAAAGACGAGATGTCGGCTGCCACAAGTGGTTAACGGGAAATCCATCACGTCCACTCACAAAAGTTTCGCTGACCGAGATTGGTTGAATGTGGATTGGCTAAATTCGGATACTTGACAGAAACGACTTCTCCAGACATGGCAAGTACTCCACCAGCTGAGCTGCGAAGCCACATTGGAAGGTCAGAAATTTTACGTTTGGATCTAGTTACTCGCTTAACCAACTGAATTATATGGAATCCACCAAATTTTCCAGCCGATTGATTGCCGAAGCAGGATTTATCGATCAGTTCACGCTGGAATCCAGCCGAAGCCCAGATTTTTCGCAACAGCGTCTCCATTAAAATTGTCAGATCTGCCACGCTGCCTATCAGTGTTACGAATTCGATGCCTATCGATAGTGCTGATGGATTCCAGCGTGAACTAACTGAGAAATCCAGCTTTTGCAGTCAATCTGCTGGATAATTTGATGGATTTCATGATACGGTAGATTTGGTAGGTAACTGAGCCAAATGTAAAATTTGCCGTTCCAAAGTGTAATCAGAACGAACTTCTACATCTGTCAGAAACGATTCAATTTCACTGTACCTGATCCCTTTGTTTTGGTAATGCCGCTTTGTTTGACAAATGCCACATTGTCACAGCTAATCGTAATCGATTATCTTCGCAAATGTCAGAAACCTTCCACTTACAAGTCACAACTTGAATTTCACCACCGTTTCCGCTAACATGTTACATTGTCACAATTCGTGACGCTTGATGTTTGCCGAAGCCATGGTAGTCAAGTGTGCTAGATACGGTTTTTTCTCCCTACAACTGTTTGTTAACCATAGGCTGTTCTGGATTCAGTTTGTCACTATTCTCGTTCTGCTAACAGACATTGAAGTTGAATATATTCATTACAAATAAATGGCGTAAAAATCAAATAAACCAAAAGTATCGCAGTTCACTTTCATTTGATGGGGCTATGATTGTGTCACGGATGAGTGCTACATTGGATGAAATAAATCTAACACCCCAGGTTTTGCATTATATTTAGCTATGTTTGCTTTAAGGGACACAAAAATGTATAGGAAAATTGGAATAACAGTCATTATTAAATCCGAACGAGTAGATCCGAGTTTGTCAATTGAGTGAGTCATCAGCCACAGTAATGCCGCAACTCGGTATTCGACTGAACTTGGTTAAGGTTGTATGCTGCACAGGAAAAAGGGTTACAAGCTTTGTTAAACCTCATCTAATTGTGGCAGACCGGGTCCAGAAGAAAGCTAACCTGCTACGGAGTACGTGAATATTAATGATAAAGGAAGTGAACAAACAAGACAGTCATATTTGGCATTGTGCGAGTTGATAGGACTAATAAACAAGTCAAGCGACCGGACATCTGAAGAGACCTCAAGAACGGTCGTCACCACGTTCGCAGAGAATCCTACTTTATACAGCATGGCTAAACGATCGAATGGTCAGAAGACTATCCATGTAGAACAAAATACTTGTTCGTTACGGTTCTCCCACATTAGTAAGTGCTTGTCAGTTGAAAGAAGCATTACAACTGCGTCAGTCCGACGAGCGAGTGCACAAACTACCTGTTGAGATGCATACACAATACATATATAATATCTCGATATTATGCTTGTGTGTTTGTATTCACACGTGATTATTCACAAAAGAACGTTCTAGACTGGAAACTGATCAACATAGGACAATAATTCCAGAGACTTCGAGCTTATTGCATGAATTGTCCGGAATCACTGTGACTGGCTGCAATGTGTATGAGCTGGTACGAACGAAATATGTTGTTCGGCTACGCCCATCCAATATGACTGATACGTTTGACTATTACACAGCTACTATTACACAGCTACCTCTACACATTAGAATTCTGGACAAGACCGGAACATACCACCAACTGTTATGAAGCATATGCTTCGCAATCATGCACACCCGCTTCAGATTATTCAAACGCTTATCCTTCAATAGAGTGGTGGCAAACTTAGTAGAAAAGTCGCATCTCCCACCCAACAAAACCATTTGCATGCTTATATAGGAAAATCAATCATATGGCGTTAGTTCCGAACAGAGCTTTCGTCATTCACACGTAGACTTGACGTTTACGGCAGTACTCTCATGTCTTTGTCTTTCATCGCTTGCACACAGAATCGTTCAGTGTGGCGGACAAAATGCGCCCATGGTTCCTCCGTGACGTCCTTCATAACAGAATGGACTGCTTGTTCCAGAATAGGCACGCACCATTCCTGCCGGCCCAGTACTTGATCAGAATCACCACCTATCAACGCATCTCACAGGACGCGCAACTGCTGCTCCACTCTCGCCTTCACTATGCTCCAGCATAGGCGAATACGGTGTTAATTGCAATAGCTGCCCTCCTTGATAAGCATCTTCAGAAAAGACACTTTCAAAATCAGTATAGCAACGGGTATTGTCACAACCTACCCCCCATTGTTGACATAGCTGCGCTGGTCTTCAGTTTATCTATCAGAGCATGGAACCATTGTCTACAATGAGTACTGGTGTAGGCGCCGCTTCGCACCGTGTATGTCGTAATATAACCCTCTGTCATTGCTCCGATCAAATGTAAGTTTCGGTCACTGCTGTTGGTGACAGAAATGCATGCTTTCTCCCCCTTCAAAGAACGTCCCATCGACAGTGTGCAAAACAAGTTGAAGTTTGTCTCATCAATCCAGCAGAGTCTTGGAGGTCGCATGACTCTCCAACAATCGACAAACAAAAGGCCCTCACACCACCCGGTTCTCATTGGTGGTGCTGTTGACGGGAATTTGGCAAGGCTTCTTCACAGTGATGAACCGCCCATTTGAATATCGACTGATAATATTTGTCGATACTTCTTCTACAAACTCTGCTTTCGCACGCATTTTCAAAAATGCCAGAATCACTGTCGGGATCGTGGAGATTCATTCCAGTATCGTGTCGATTTCCGATTCATTCAAAAGTTTACTCCTATATCCTCTCTGGGGTCTCGTTTCGTAACTGATGCAATCGAAATGGAGCCACTTATACGCGGTCTTGCAACTGACTTCATTTAGGCGAGCTACCATGTGCCGATCATCGCCTCTTTCGAAAGCTTCAATAATACGTCTGCGCGTATTGAGGCTGATGCGGCTGCGCTTGCGTCTGTCACCCACGGCTGATTTTGGAATATTGAAACATGCTTACGAGACCACTTGACTGCATTCGTGTTGTAGGTCACAGACTAATTGACGACGTTCATTGCTCGTTCGTGCTCTCTGCCCCTCTGGGTTGGACTCTACAACAGGATTGTACAACATGATGCCCTTGACGACTCAAGTATTCTCTCGGACATCGCCCTATCGCAGCAGCCAATGCTTGTAGTCGCGATGAGAAATTCCGCATGGCATCATGAACCGCTTCCATAGCCAGTAAATACGATGGAGTAGTCTAACCGTACTAAACCGGAAGACTTTTACACGAACAGAACATTCCTATGTGTTAAAGAGAAGACAGTATGAAAATTCTTTGGATCGCCATATACGTCAGTAACTGGTCGGAATAGAATTTTTCCATCCGTTATATTATCCTACTGTCGCATCTCGTCAACTACACATTTTTGTTTGGATTTAATTTAAGTGTTCTTCAGTGTTTGTTGCTGATTTGATTGCATCCTGCGGCTTCATTGCATTCAGTACTCATTTTATTCCATTCACGTTTACTTCACTCCTGTTAACCTGCATCAAATGTTTTACCGATTAAATCGGGGACAATTACTGAAAAACACAGATGTTTCTCCTTCCTCTAACACCCTATGGACCTACAAACCTATATGAGGAGGTAAAATTCAATTCAGCGTTTGTTACTTCAAATCACGCATTTAAGAATAGGAGCCCCGAAGCAATCAGCAGTTTCCATAACTGGCACGCATCTATGTTCTGCACGATTGACAGTCCAGGTCGATGGAAGTTTGGTTGATTCCTGATGAGTTTGGGGCCTGATATGCAACAGTGATAAACCGGAGGTAACAAGCAGTTTATTACGATCCTCCACTGCTATTAACTTGGAATGTGGTCGATCACAATATTGATACATGAACGTGTGCTCGCAGAAATTAGCCTATATTCCTGTTACTGTGCTTAAACATCTATGTTTATGTCACATTGACAATAGGAGTGTTATCACTCTAATTATGTAATTACACAACAAATCAAATCACTGAATACATAGTACGTGTTATGCTGCGCGTTAACAAGTAGTGTTTCGAACAACTGGTGCGGTATAATATTTATTAAGATTTGCTATCATTGGCATTTCTGTATGCATACACCATATGGATTTGTCCAACGGAGTTATCAAGAAAATCAGTAGGACTCACGTCCCGAAAATACCACCAAATTGCGAGTAAATAAGTAAGAATGAAAGCTTGTGTGCTTGCACTCACCAAGTCCACGGACAGACCATAAACAACATGAATCGATTGACTTACCGGTCCCTGAACGCATACCTTCCGCCATGGAGGCCACAATCTCTCGATCTGACCGATCAGAACCATCCAGTCGACAGCAACGTGTATACTGATCAGCCTCTCTAAACAACAGTCTCGATCCCTGCTTGCTGAACGCTATAGAAATAGTGATGGATTGAACGCTATGGCGTCATTGGGCTGCAGCGGTATATGAGTGGCAGGATACGGTCATTCACAGTTTGCAGACGTCGTGGTTCATTTCTCACTATTTTCCGCTAATACTTCCACTATGTTCACAGAACACTCAAATTTGTAGAGCAATCATGTACAGTTCGCAATCGCTATTTGGTAGCACTGACTGATGAGTAGACGAAGTGCTTACAAACTATAACTTCGCATTTTGAATAAGCAATATGATCGAGTGTGCTTTTGCACACTGTAAATTCGATAATTTCTGTCTGAACAACGAATTCCATACCTAACCCAAAGAATCGCCACAAAACGAAACGCTCAAAAGAATCTATCCAGTTTTACTTGTTTTAACAGAATCTCATTCATGTGCGACGCGTCCAAACGGTTTTCAGGTGTGAATGAGGAATGTAAAGGAACTCACACAGATGGGATATGTAGTATGCTTTTCTCCTGTAACAAAAGTGGTTCCGTTGGAGTTTACACTTTTCTGAGGATTTGCAAACGGAACCTTATCGGTGTGTCTAGAGTCACCCCCTCCAGCTGAACTGCTTCCAATAATCGAAGTTTAGGTTGTCTGAAAAATATAACTTGGAATAACTAGCTATTGTTTTTTTTAACTAAGTTAGAGTGATGCTGACACGTTCATTGTTTATGCTACTTGTTTAACAAAGCAGGCTAGACTGTGCATATCATATACAGGGATGGGTACACGAATGAACTACGTTTTCTATGACAGGCCACCTATTTGCTGCACGCTGTCAACTCCTGCTTTCTCCCAATGCTGCTTTCCAGTTTCACTGGGTGTAGATGACATTGTACATGCTTATCAACGGTTAAACAGATAAACCAGATTAGATGGTTTGTGCCTACGAGCGGTCGTTAAACTGATTTACTGGGATTGTTAGTCGCTTCGCGGAAAATGCAACTGTCCAGCGGAAAACAGGTCAGAATCTTTTTTGTATCATAAGTAACAAGCGAACCTCAGTGGAAGTTCAGCAGCTCGTAATCTATCTTTTCCTTTTCAGAACACCAATACACGGAATCCGAGAAATTATTCATCAGGTTTTGATTCGATTTTTTCCGAATAAAGTGTAACCGAAAATGGTAGCTTGTCCTTCGTTTGCAGCATAACTTTGGGGCACTGATACCGTGGTTGGCGGCATCCAAAACGGATTAGCCTGTCACAGTGAGCGAGGCCAAAGGGTGCCTGTGCTTCAGACCATCATTCCAAGTGGCTTGCGATGGACCAATTGCGGTTCCACTCACACACCACGTATTCGGTGTAAACCGGAAGAAATAAGACCAGTAGGTGTGTGAGGGCACTGACATACCGAAGATGAGGCAACCAAGGCATATCTCAAACAAAATTATACAAATATTTTATCCAGTTGTTACATTGGGATTTACTGTAGATAAGGTGTAAACGTATGGCAGCGTTTGATGTTGGATTATCTCCCGTAATAAACAGATTTTGATTCTGTGTAACCTATTACTCTCTTCGAATCTCAAACTTTGAAAATCCTGTTGCAAGAAAAAGCTCATCGAATGATACGTACGTTTTTAGTAAGGTTGTTGGAAAAACCTTTCGGAAACGAACAGACTTGGGGGTTGGTTAAAATTGAATGGCTCTGTCACTGTGCTTCAAATAGTTTGTGCTTTGCCTTACCGTATTCTCAACCGAAATGGTTACATCCTAGCATACTGAACATGTTCGTCTATCTTCATTAATAGACGTAACAAACGCTTAATTAGAAAGTCTTGTTCCACGCACATGTCACCCAGCTATTGCTCTAGAGTTCGGTGCTTCGACAACAATCTCATCGGTCTAATCGTCCGGTAATCCTGAGCGAAGCCACCATACTGAACAGTATGTCTTGGGCTAGCGTTCGAAATGAGATTGACCATGAGGGCATCGGTGTGTATGTGTTTCACTGACCGTAGTTGTGTAGGCAAAGTTGATCAAAGTTGCTTGAGATCACTACGGGAACATATTCGTGAAAGCCACTCAGCGCTGGCTTTTTGTGACTTTACGTTCCCGTCATTTTCCAAAAGAACTGACCTAGAACTATAACCTTGACCACACCACTCTGTGAGGATCCAGATTCAACGAAATATAATCTCCTGGATCTCCAAGTTGGAACCAGAACATGCTCTAGAAAAAGACAAGAGAGCCATAGTACTGCACTAAGCTTCTCTCTGTATGTACCGGGTAGCCCCCATCTGATATATACGGCACTGTAGTTGAGCGAAAATTTGTTACTGTTGGCTCCTCTTTACACTCCTATCTAACTTAGCTGTTGTACCTCAGCTTTTAATATTTTTACCCAGATTCCAGTAGTAGCTGCTTAATTAGCTATAGCAGTCATATTTGAGTTGCTAACTGCCCCTACCGTTTCCCAGGGGAACTGTCCATATGAATCCCTGTGCTCAATAATCCGTTGATTGGATCTAAAGTGTTAGTGAAGACAGACGCTTTCAATGCCCACAATTTTCGACCTATAGTTCAACGTGATGCATTATCTCGGCCTTTAGTCACAGTAAAAATAACTGTCTTCTGCCTTGAGAAAACTAAAAACTGTCTTATCAGCATGTAGACTGAACTAATAAAGCTCTCATATTACAGTGAATATTGGTCGTACGTATCAACTGACCTCAGATCACCTGCTGTCAATCAATGTGGATTGGGTGCTACCCAGATTAGGATAATAGAGACCGCGATGACAAGATGGATTCTTGTTAATGGTAAGCAGTTTTGTGCGTTTAGCCAGCCCCCTCAGATCTGCATCTATGTAGTTGACACCGTTTCGCACCATCGCTGACATAGAGGACGATTTGTCGGAGCTAAAAATGTATCCTAGAGTTGGATGAGCAGAAACAGTGTAAAACAGGGAAAGTAATGGGTTACTGATGAGTAGTCGGGGATTTGATTAATTACAAACTGAACATCACCCAGAGCTGATCGCGGAAAGGGACCGACTGGAAAGTTTATGGGAATGCTACAGCTGCGATCAGTTGTGGGTGATGTTCAACTTGAAAAATAACAGTTGTTTATACGAGCTTTAGATCTCCCTTATTAAGGCTGAAGCTTTGTTCTGTGTCTGGAAATAATGAAAATTAAAACCTGAAACCAACAAACAACGAGGGCCGGAATAAACAAATTGAACAGGATAACCCTGTAGGTCAATCGATTATAAGCGTTTGAATTGCACTGTGACTGTCTTATGTATGACAGACTTCTCGATGCTACAAATGAAAAGATTGCTTATCTGGATTTCACTTTTGGCTTTACACAAATTACCGGTAGTAGTATCAAAATACGAGAACTTCTTTCTTGGATTTGATATTGAGCTTCCTCCGGAAACGTATACATGTTCCGAAAAGGACAGGTTAATTCGTGATCCTTTGAAACCTTTTTCAAATTCATGTAAACATCTGGACGAGAAAACGTTGCCGAGATTATTGGGTAAGTGCATATTTTCGACAAGACAAATAAATGACTTACAAGTTTGTGACAATTAAGTAAGCTACTTTGTTGCGAAATCTCAGCAAAAGCAAACTCGATTTCCAAGAGCTGAAATGATACAGATTCAGACAAATACAAAACAGACTTTTTCAATGAATCAGTAGTGGAACAAAGAAATGAATCAACAATGTTACAAAGCTATTTACGATTACTGACAGTAGTTGTTCGCGATAGATTCCACCACATTAGTCAGCTTGCCCATTTCTAGCCAAAAATTGGGTTCATTCAGTTACGTTTACAAAAACACTACAATAGTAGAATGAGTCCTTCTTCACCTCTGGGGCGCGAGTTAGTAAAGAAACGGCGAAATATAAAATATTGCCCAAAGTAATAGCAAGTTTCGTCTTTTCATGATATCTCCACACTGAGTAGGCTGAAGTTGGTTCGGTTCAGGACTGTGACTAATACTTGTCTGACATTGGTTACGTGTGATTATGACTAAATTAAAATTTTTATCTCTTTGTGATGCTTGTGAAGTTGTGACCAACCTATTCAATCAACACTCCCCAACCCGCATGCTAAGCTTTTCCTCGAACGAGAATTACCTTCAGAATATGGCGAATTCAGAGTACGAGTTCAATATTGTCATTCTGGAGGGACAATTTGAAATTCCTATCTCATTGTAGAACCTACGATCAACTTAAGTCATGATCCGTTGGATCTTGCGTACACATACAAAAATAACAGTAGGTGGACACAATTTTTATCACTGCACAGAGCAGAACGGCGTGAACGTGATAGCTCGATAGGACAGATTGCAGGTATGACTGTACTTGTTAGCTTCATTTGTTAGGAGTACAATATGATTGGCTCTCACAAGTCGTTGAATGATGTTGCGACTAGGAGATGTGCCGTGTTGAATTTTATTTCCTATCCAACACAGTTTACTGATCATCGCATCACTGTATGATAAACCACATCATGGATTCAATGCTCAAGTTTCTTTGGGGAATGTATGTGTCCAGAAAAAGAATGGTCAATTCCAATGGTCCAATGGACCATCAGTGAAATTAGTGAGTGTATTCTGAAACTGAGAAGAAGCTCAACTCATTGGTTCGCACATAGAAAGATACTAGGCGGAGGTGGTGTTTATGATGAGGTACTTGTAAAGTGGAGAGTTAAAAAAAGGTGTCCTAATTCTAATTGACTGAAAAACAGAAATTCAATTCAGCCCCATTTAATAACTAACAAATTAACTGTTCTCAAACCTACACTTTGTAGCTTGGTCGAGGTAAGAAAAACCCGTCAATTCGTAACGAGTTAAGCGTTAGATCGTCTAGTGTATCATATCGATATAAAGAGTCGGCTGAAAAAATGTTGCTACATATCTGTAAAAACAAACATTTTCAACTTGCAGACAAATCAAGATCCGCTCGCAGATAGAATGGTTTAAACCTAATATAAAAAGTATTTTATATGTGTACCAGCGTCTCCTCAGGATTAAATGATCGCCTGTTCTGCGAATAATATTTGCACAAAATTTTATACCTACCGTAATCGTAATTTCGCCACTTCTAGCGAGGCAGTCAAGAATGGCGTACAGAACTTCGGTAGAAAAAGAAAAACTCCCGACGGATTGACAGGCTCTCGCAAGCAACACGGTAAAGTGTTTGCTAATACCGTCCCAGAATGTTTTTACTGAACATTCAATGCAGCACAGAAATTCATAGTTTCTGCTGACCAAGACGAGTTTGCACGGACATAAACACGTGTAAACAGCCGTCTAATCAGGATATCTTATAGTATCGTTCGGGTTACCCATTGGGTTCAGAAATGCGTGATAAGACCATTGTCAAATGAAACTAATGTCTAGTGTTGACCACGGTTGAATTTGGACATGACGTGCACATGAATTGTAATGGATCATGGTGCACCACTGGCACCTAGTCCACGAGGTGGTTCTGTGACCAGATTGTACCAGATTGTGCTGGTTGTCTTGAACTGATGCGTACTTTCAACAGGTCGGTGAAGATTATACATTGGGATGTGCTATGAACAGGCTGTACCGACTCGTCTCTATTCTCCTTGTGATCACACTGGCACGAACGAGCACTATTACAATTTAGAGTTTAGGCGGTCATACTGCGATGCGCTATTGCTCAGCAAACATGTTACCACCAAATGAATGGGATGGAATCGAAATGATAGTGCCAAATTATGTAACCTATTAGACGGTTGACTTGTACTCTTAACAAACTGAGGATTGGACTGACGAATGACCTCGCCAACTGTTATGCGAATGAGGTCGAAATTTTGAGTGTTGTTTTCAACCAATAATTCCGAGAAGTACTTCATGCTGACCAGAGCACTGTGAAGTCAGTTTGACCTCTGTTATTGTACTAACGTGATTCACTTCAGACTTAGCTGATTTTGCTAGATTATGCCGCGGATATGTTGACTGGAGTCCAGTCGAAATGCGTATGGTTTCAGCCACGTTAATTGACACATTTCTCACACATAACCCAAATTCACCTTGTAATCTAATCATCATCATAGACAGCAATATATCAGTGGTTCACACTGATGCTTAATTGTCACACAATCACGAAGAGGAAGAAACAAACCTTGTTTAGAAAGAGAGAAGAATAAAGAAAGAGGGGACGGGACCTAACTGCTAAATATAGCTACGTCTCCCGGGTTGGAGCCCTCGCGACTCAGAGAGTCGGTGGCTTGAAACTTTATGTGAGATGTCGGCTAACCGAGCTCAGTGGCGTGAATGTTGTTGTCGTTGTTTGGCCGAGTTGTCTGTGAAGTGAGTGCACTT
>JTDE01002275.1:47578-70155 GCA_014338405.1 Paragonimus skrjabini miyazakii | reverse complement strand
GTGTAGGCGCCTTGATGTTGTATGTTTGAATGTAGACGTAGCTCATTTTTAGTGGTTAGGTCCCCTCCCCTCCCTCTTTTTTCTTCTCTCTTTCTAAACAAGGTTTGTTTCTTCCTCTTCATGGTTGTGTGGCAGTTAAGCATCAGTGTGAACCACTGATGTATTGCTGTCTATGATGATGATGATGATGATGACGTCTATACTCCAACATACATCCAGGCGCCTACACCTTGCAACACAAACAACCGAGCTGTAAGTGAGAGTAAGGCGTCATCAGCAAGACAGCTTCCTTACGGCTTTCAATGCCCCGCGTCATTAAGCGCTGCATGCTATAGTACCTGCTTTCTGAATAGCCTGTGAGATTTGTGTCCAGCAGCTATTAGGATCTTCGAAGTGAGTACTACTAACGCGGCTTTCTAAGCTAGATTGGTACGTATGCTTTACTGATGGTAAAGCCAATTTATCCACAGCCAGTCTTTGCTGTTGGTGGGGTCGTTGTCCAACAAAAGTAAGAACAAAACGGCAACATACCAATGCATGATCTGAGTCCAAGTACGTGCTACAATAAGAACGATAGTCTTAAATGCAACCACGCCACCTGTAACCAACAACTATATGGTCTATCTGAGACCATGCCTGATTCGAAGCAGGCGGGCGCCAAGTATAGCGATGACGTGTACGATGCCTAGAACTAGTGCTGGCTAAAAGCAGCTTATGCTCAGCGCACAGTTGCAACAATCGCCCACCATTATCTGACCGATGTGACGCTATCCCAAACCTACCACCTAGATGAGATTCGGCCACACCAAAGCTACCCACCTGGGCATTTATATCTCCGGTCAGAACGACTATACCAGAGCCGCGTGACGACCGAAGGAAAGCAGCCAGATCCGAGTAAAATGTGTCCTTGACGCCGACATCACTACAGTCAGTAGGAGCGTAAGCAGACAATGAGTAAATTTCTGAAAGTCTTGCGTCTAGAACTGGTTTTAACGAAACTTGTCACGGGGACAGCACAATGTCTACTGTTAACAGGAATCCAATCTATCAATGCGGCTGCGGCCGTCGAGCTAAGTACTATACCTACTCCGGCCTGATCTGTAACAGCGGATGTGGAGTCACCCGAAGTGTATAGCCAGTATCGGGTAGACAATGTGGGTGCTGTTAGTTCCACAAGCTGACTGCTGTCCTGGATTCTAGTTTTCGAGATACAGCAGACATCGACATGCAACGAGTCTAACGTTCATGCAAAAGCGGCTTGTTGACCTACCTGTTTTAACATGCGAACGTTGAAAGTACCTATATTAATTCGCTTTCTGGATCTAAGCAAGAAACGAGGGAGGCCTGAAGCTGAATGGCAAGAGCGGAACTTACCGGCTCAGTGTTACCACGGTTAGCTACATCTGTTGTGGGACCTGTGGAGTAACTATCATAAGTGGAGGTCGGGAGGGGTCTGAGAACTAAATTTGATAGGACAGTGGGAAAGGGTCAGCAGTAGCATGTTTTCGCCTATCCACCCTGCTGTATGCAGCAGACAGGGCGACCCGGTTTATACTGCGAGACGGCCGATGCAGTATGGAATTACTTGTGTTATGATTATCCATGGTTGTGTATAGGCTGAGATACTGCCAGGGAGTCCAGACCTAGACAGGAGAACGAGTAGGGTTCTCAACCAAAGCATTTGGCTCAAAAGCCTATACCGCAAGGCAGCTGGTGGGTGGCAGTGTACCAGACCTGATACATTTTTCGGAAAAAGATGCCAACCTTCTTCCAGCCCCCAACCTAAAGGACCAGGAGACTGTTTTGTCAGACGTCTACTTATTGGCCTGCCTGGCACGAGTGACTCTATCGGTGTCGTGGCCACACCATCCAGTTAAGCCCAATAGGTCATTGAGATGCGCAAGTCGTCATACCACGTCAAGGTCCAGTCCCGTTGTGACAGACCTTGCAAGCTGAGAAATACTTAAGCTGGGCTATCATATGTGTACATACCACATCCGTTACTTTGAAAAGCAATGGACAATTGCGATAGGTTAGCGACACTACCGCCCCTAATCTGCCGTACTTACAGTTGGGTAGAACATGTTTGAAAGCGGCCGGATGGGACGGTTTCACAACAATGGATAGGTCGGGATTGACCAGATTGGGAGTTCCCTGGGGTTTTCTATGGTATCGCTTGAGATCAATGGTTCAGACTCCACAACCTCACTTTCGTACCAACATGAAGTACTTCTCCGAATTGTTGGTTGAAAACAACACTCAAAATTTCGACCTCATTCGTATAGCAGTCGGTGAGGCCATTCAGCAATTCAATCCTCAGTTTGTTAAGAGTACGAGTCAACCGTCCAAAAGGTTACGTAATTTGGCACTATCATTTCGCTTCCATCTCATTCATTTTGTGGTAACATGTTTGCTTGGCAATAGCGCATCACGATACAATCTCCTAGTCTATATCCTGATCAGACGGCTGTTTACAGTTGTCCATCTGTTTGTTCACACTCCCCAGAACACCTCTGGCTTTGGTCAGCAGAATGCTGGCTAACACTGAAGCCACCCTCTCTCTCTTTCCCTCTCTCTCTCTACATATACATATATATGTCTGTTTCCACGGAATTTTGTATACTTACTTCATATGTGTCGCAATCTTCTAAGTCTAGACGTTACAATACTTTCAAAATTCAAAATATGTAGCCGACTTAATGGATCACATTATCTGGCAATATAAATGATATTGTTCTTGATTTCTTAAAGCTTTTGATAGGTTTCATCTTCTAGTGATTGTAATACATTTGACTTGAATCAAGGCACTGACAATCTTCTCCGAATGCAATCTATTAAATGCATAACCACTGCTTTTTAAACATATGTTCAATACTGACCGCCATCAGGCCAATCGATCTGTAATCCCGGTTATATGGAAATGGCGAAAAACGACAATCGACGAGACTGCGTTCGCAAATCTGTTGGACCTTCTGAAGCCAGTGAAGTGACAGTACCGCTGTTGTTGCTTCACAAGACGCACCGGCGAGTCGTTGTTTTGTCCAGCAATATTCCTGCCAGTCAAGTCTTATAATAATAGGACTTCGGTGCTCAAAGACTGACGGCCTGTCGGTATTAACCATAAGAATACACGACGTTGTGTAATCATACAAAAACTCTAAACACGGAGACGCTGCGCACCCCGTTCTTCAGTGTTACATACGGTATATTTATATTATATATACCAATGTCACACAGGCCTCACAGACTAGCAATAATAACGTATGATGCTTGAGATTTGATTACTTATTTTATAATAGCTTCAGGAAATTCATCGCAACTGATTACATGGGTAACTACTCATTTAAATGACATCTAATGTGGTTCTTTCTGTTGTAAGCTACTTCCCAGGGTCTGTTAAATCTGGAGGTATTACCTCTTACTTTCTACATTATAATTTATAGACTATCGAGAATGCACTGTATCAATCGGGTGAATTTTACGATTTCGGTCGATATGAAAAGTTTCTTTCTGGTTACAGATTCATCAATCGTTAACCAAGTCTGCATTTCTATGTTGGCAGTTCTCTCTGTCACCAAAATTCTAAAACATTTTGTTCAGCTTTCGGTAAACCTCAACGTTACCCTAAATTTAAAAAAAATTCTTTCCGCATGTTCATTTTACACCCCCGAAAGACCCAAACGCCATCGAGGCGAAATTCGAGTGGCGCAACTATACTCAGTTTGATCCACTTCGTTTCGACGGTTACTTCGTGAAGTACTGTGTCAAGAACACAAAGGAGACTTTAAAAGAAACGCCTACAGTTCAGTTACATAACCCCGAAATCAAACCGCTGGCCTCAACGGAAGAGAACGCAATCCACATTACCTCGTATTTGTTTGGACATTTCTATATCCTACTTTTGGATGCGTTCCATCCCAAATTCTTACGCTTCCAAGCCCCGGGTGAGTCATCCGATTGAAATCCAGTTGCTGAATAGACGTAATTGACGAACGGGCGTGATACGTGCACGGAAACGTTGCACAGCTCACAGCGGCCTCACAAGCCTAAACAAATAATGAGACCACTGTTAAGTATTTAATTCAGAATGTTCATGAACCAGACCAGGAGGGTGTTGTGACTCGGATCAACACCCACGCAGAAGTCACGTGGAATTGAATAAAAGAAGAATTGACTAAAAATGTTGTGAATTAATAAAACAAGGTCAAACCAGTGAACTACAAATGGTATAGGTGAGAACATGCTACTGACTGAGGCCAGCCACCGTCTACGATAACGGTTCTACTCAGCTTTATGAGTGACCACAAGGTCCGTAACAAGTTTAACGGTACCTGCTCAATTTACCGTGTGGACTATGGAAAATCATCATGTTTTGTGACCACGTCCTTAGTTAACAATCATGAGGTTTTACCCAACTGTTGATTGTGTCCACTCTCGAATCAAGCACGCACACGTCTGTTGTGTGTGACGTGAAATTTGACATTGGAGAATATAAATAAGTT
Source organism: Paragonimus skrjabini miyazakii (assembly GCA_014338405.1). Classification (NCBI taxonomy): domain Eukaryota; kingdom Metazoa; phylum Platyhelminthes; class Trematoda; order Plagiorchiida; family Troglotrematidae; genus Paragonimus; species Paragonimus skrjabini miyazakii. The sequence continues at coordinate 65,653 of JTDE01002275.1, read as the reverse complement.
TTTAAATGTAGATAATTTTAACCTTGCAGTTTTCCTTTGTTCGTATCTTCTATATTCATTTCAAATGAATATCACCCACCAAAGCCTCATATGAAACTGAATTAGTGTTTGTAATAAGCAATGTGTGTTTAGTTATCTTATCAAAGTTAGTCATGCAGCCCATTCGAGGGCATTTTCTGGTTTGGTGAGACAATTTTACGTGGTCTGTTAATGTGAAAGTTTAGGAGGGTAGAAATAGATCACTATTAAGAATGAAGTGTCAGGTTGAACACCACTCACACTTGATCGTAGCCTTCGCAGTCAGATAGACTTTCTAGCTAGCCTCTTTCGAAAAGAAGCTCTAGTTTCGAGTTTCGCTCTCATTAGAGCTTGTAAGTAGTGAATATCCTTACCACGCAGTGGTCAACACGGTTGCCTCATGAAAGCGTGGCCGGAGTTCTAATCCCGGCTGTGGTGAGGATATACATCACTGATGAGTTCTAATGACAATGAAACTCGAGTCTTGTGTTCCTTTTCGAAAGAAGCTGGTTTGAAGGTCTATGAGAATGTGATAGCTGCGATCAGTTGTGGGTGATGTTCAACTTGAAATTAACCAAATACTCGACTAGTCATCAGTAAGAATGAAGTTAACAATTTAATTGCGTGGGAGACTCCCGGTTGTGCAATGCCTATTATTTATATCTTTCTGTAAGTTGTGAAGCAATAGATTGTTGTTTTTGAAATCTGATAAAGCGTTAAGCCACTTTTTGTGACAGGTTCTAACTCAACTTCATCTTATCAATATAGTTTTAATCATCGATCAATATCAGCTGATAAGGGGTTCCAGATTACTGCCCTTGTTAAATTATCAGTTTTGCGTAAAAATAAATGGTGAGACCACCTGCAAAGTATATCATTACCGGGCAACTTGCGCCGTTGCTGCGACTGACTGGCATAGAGTGCAAGGTAGACATATGGTGACCCGCTAAAGTGAAGTGGAGTGAAGTCGTTCATCTAGGGGTTGGTCATTGTAGGTCGAGTTCATTCCCCGGGCTTGGGATCTCGTGACTCACAGGGTCAGTGGCCGGAGACTTTAGGTGAGCTGGAAGCTAATCAGACTCAGTGGCATGAGTAGTGTCTCTGTTTAGCCGAGTTGTCTGTGAAATGAGTGTACTTAATGACACTGAGCAGGTAAAACCCGTAAGGAGACTGTCTCGCTGATGACGCCTCACTTCCACTTATATTTTGGTTGTTTGTTTGCAAGGTGTAAGCACTTCATTGTTGCCTGTTTGAATATAAACATAATCGTTTAGTAGTTAGGTTCCCTCCCCTCTTTTTCCTTTTTCGTTTCTTTTTCTTGGCTAGCGTTTATTTTGTTTTCTACGACTGTATAATTTTTGTGCATCGACGAAAACCACTGGTGTACTACTGTCTTTGAAGATGACGATTATCAACTGGTCAGCGATCACAGTACTATAGCTTATGAGTGTCATATATGAACCCTGTATTATAATGTGTATCTGTGAACAAGGTAAGCGAACGAATAGAGTGTTACTCCACATTGAACAGTCATTCCTCGGTACAGCAATTTACTAAATATACTATAGTGTGCAGTAGTTAACAACAGGCCAGGCGAGGTTTAGATATGCAAGGAACAGGGCTTCGTTTATCTTCAACATATATAAAACAGAACGAGATAACAGGACTATTGATCAACTAAACATACCGATCCTGCCTTTGTTCTGCATTAAGCGAGCGGCGATTATGTTGCAAGGAATCTATCACTAGACGTTTTTGCAAAATCTTTTTACTAGCCAGTTGAATATTTGCTGCGTGTTTAGACTGATTAAATTCCTCTCAGTAGCTGGTACTTATAATCATACTTGGGTTGATGAAATCGGTAAAACCCGACAAGAACTGGTGTAACCAACCTGATGAGCATAAGGAAAAGATAAGTAGTGCGATGTTTTAACATTTCGACTATAATCGTCCATCGCGTGACAACAACAGTCAAATGCGAAACATACTAAGATAATCAGAGTCAAGAAAGTAATTAGCACTATGTGATCAGCATAGTTTCAGTGAATGCTACCAGCTGCGGGTTTCGAGTAGACGACAACACGGTGGACTATCTCAGTGGGTCAACCAACTGACTTCTATCCAAGGCGTGTTTAGCAACGGTGGCCATCAAGTTCCGGTTTTGCCACTTAATTACCAGATACCGTGTTGATCAAGCAATATCGGCCACTTTTTGGCGCAAAAAGTGCTGATAAAGTGAAGATTAGTACTGCAGAATGGAATATGATTTCCTTGGTATGCCGAACTATTTGCTGTTGCCATGCGCTTGTCATATATAAACGTAAATTTTACGCATGTGATTGACGTGAATTAACAATACTGTCGCATTCCCATAGACTATCCAGTCGTCCCCTTTCGAAAAGACGCACTAGACTCGAGTTTCGCTCTCATTAGAGCTCGTCAGTAGTGCATATCATCGTCACTGCCGGGACTTGAACCACGGACATGCTGTTCATGAAGCAACCGTGTTTACCACTGCGCCATTGACCTCACGTTAGGCACGACCGAATTATCATATGTGACGATGATATGAACTACTGACGAGCTCTAATAAGAGCGAAACTCGAGTCTAGTGCTTCTTTTCGAAAGGGGCCGACTGGACAGTCTATGGGAATGCGACAGCTGCGATCAATTGTGGGTGATGTTCAAATTAAAATACACAAAATCCCCACCTACTCATCAGCAAATTAACAATGCGTTAAAACCTCGCAAAGTTTGACGTTTTTGTTGCTAAACCTTATAATGGGGATTCAAGATTTCAAATTTATTGATTAATTTAGTAAAAATTTTGTCTACCGATTTGAAGACAAATTTGAGTGACGCAGTTACAAACAAGCTATTGGAAGAGACCTATCCGACACCACAACACTGAGTTTGACTTCTGATGACTACGGAGTTGGAGGCAAGCATTGAAGTGAATCAAATTTAACCATTGTCAGGTGCGGTTGTCAAAGCTAGAATCGTTTATCAGCTTGATTAGTTGGTCGTACCGAGTGACTGTCTGACTAATTCGAATGCCTACAGTTTCTTAAGTGGCAGAAAATATCAAGAAAGTAACAGATGACAACAATGGCCACTGCCAAAAAACCGATGATTATCAAGCTAAACTTCCACCAGAAAAAGTCCGACTGCACTGAACAAACCGCAAGTATACTAAACCATGAAGAACCAGCAGAATTCTTTCATTGAGAACTTGCATCTCTCAGTTGACTAGTTTCAAGTGCAGACAACGTTCAGAACATGCGAGTTGTTATCCCTCTGTTTGTTATACGGAGGAAAAACATAAAATGAGTTCATCAAAACCAATCACAGAGCAATCGTGGCCATAATAATGCACAAGTAATCAGGCAACTGCGTGCTCCCTATAATCCACGTGAACATATGTAGGCGTTAGGTGATGTGTCTCCACAACCTACCGCCTCGTTTCTTTACATGTCCAACTGCTTTTTACTTTTAGGTGATGATCAAGAACTACCTGAACAGATGCCCACTTGGGAAAGGTGGCCCAAAAGCTTTGAAGTGTTTTATAGCTTTTCAGATCCATTTTATTCAGGAATGCAAATTACACCGCCAAGCGTTTGTACAACTCTCGGTTCACCAGTTCAGTTATTTCAGTCGGGTAATTCACTCAGACCAAGGGACAGCTACATTCAGATAGTTCTGGAAATCGCTTGTGTCACCGTCAAAGAGGGCTACGAATTCAACTACGTGTTTCAAGCGCAATTTAACCGTAAGCTACCGTTGCTTTTCTGCATCAGGTTACCTGATGTATTCGCTTTTATTGGTTTGAGTTGATAGATAAATAAGGACTGTTTTTGCTTCATGTTACTTTGACAGGAATGGTAAATTTTTAATTAGTAAACCTAATTGTGCCACCTGGCTACATTCATTTCTGGTTGTTCCACATTGATTAGACCATACTGTAACCGGGCGTATCTTAAAAACCGGCAGAAGCTACTTTCCTTCCATATTTACAGATGCTGAGAACGTGTACTACTCGCCTCCATACCCACAGTATATCAACTTGGCAGATTCTGTATATCTCCACGGATTCAGCATCTTGCCGCACAAGGAATGCATGCTTTCTACCTTGATAAAAATAAGACGCGAAGATCGATACGAAATTCGCTGTTACTCCAAAATTGTTCAGACATTTTACGCTTTCAGTAAGTTTTGTTCCCGAAAGTAGTATACTGCTTTAATAAATCGTCTGTAATTTGATTATATGGTTGGAAGCAAAAAAAACTTTTTTTAATGGTTTTTTCGCAGTGGTCACTCATACGGAAAATCGGCCGCTAAGTTTTAAACAAAATATGTGACCGCATTTTTGAAGCGTTTATTGCCTGCTTCACAATTATAAAATCACCTGTTAACGTGACTCAATTCGGTCTAAGCATAGAAAAGTTGATGACAAACTCCATAGAATGTAACCTTTACTCACAGGGGGTTTCTTTTTGGGTAGCGGACAGTAAAAACGGGCAACATTGAATGGCCTTTAGGTACAAGGCCGCCCGGGACATATTGTTCCAGGGTAGGGAAATTCTAATTGGAGATTTTAACTTTGAAGTCGGATTCAAGGTACAGTGCTGCAGACTTTGGTTATTGGGCGTCAGCCAACCGACCGCACTGCTTGGAGCATTTCCACACGACGCACGATTTTTTCTTACTTCCTAACCCATAAATACAAAGTCGTTGTACTGTAATATTATATTGGGCGAACAAATTTGTTATTCACATGTTTTCCTTCTGGTGTCTTGGAATGAGGACTTCGGGGATTGGCGAACCGAAGGTTCTGATAGTGACAATTTTTGTGTGGAGGTTTACTGATACCACAGTTGACGGTCAGTAACTCATAGTGTTCCACACACTTAAGTTAATTCGGGTTGTGTTTCAGCAACAACAGAAACAATTCAACCAATCCCAGCTGAAACAGTTTGAGAAGCCAACAAAAAGCACAATCTTCAAGATTACTACTCTTCTCTGGCGAGCAGAAAGGCAGACTTATTGACTCTGTTAGGAATGTGATAACTGATTTCTGTTTAGATCAAACCTGTTGTATGCATTTCGAAATTTTGATTTTGAAAATACGGGGACATTGTTGGGATCAAATTCGTAAATCCGCGTGACGCTCATCGAGTTTGATTGTTACTTTGACCGACAGAACACGAACGATAGGAAAACCTCACACAGTCTGAAAATCCTCTTAGTTTCACTTTCGAAAAGACTATCATCTGTCTTGAGCAGACGTTTGCAGAGCAGTCACCACTGTTCAACATGGGACACCAATGTTTTGACTGATCAACAACATTGTCACATACACGGGAACTGTCAGTCGTAAGTGTGAACAATTTAAACTGTCCTCAATGGCAAGCGACCAGTTTAGATGTTTGATTTTTACCTATGGTATCCACTTCTCCGTTGATGCTCATGTACGGACCCGCATCCTGAACAAGAGCGAACTGAGTACCAAAACAAACCTCAAAATGAACACTGATGATGGTCAAAGATAGCTCAACCTTAGGTATAATATTAACAATATCAAGCCTTCCGAAAGTGGACCGTCGACACATGTGATGCAGACGATGCTGCTAAGAAGATCATGTTCCGTGGAATCTATGCACTCCAAACGATGATCTTCGAAGCCACGCATACCTAATTGGCCGTGTAGTCACTGGTCATTTTGGGAGAATCGGTTTATGCAAGTTGCACATACCCCAAAGAAGCAACATGCGGAGCACAAAGGAGAACACTGTCGTACAGTGAGCCCGAAGAAATCTAAGTATCAGCCTGAGTTTAAACGTCTCTCAGTCCGAAAGCATCTTACAACCTTGGATTCATTCACCACTACTTTCAGGGTCTATTTTGCAAAGCGGTGAAACCATGTCACGACGCCCATTAATGTACATCCGATCTGGCCTCGACTGGATACTGCATCCGCCATCGTCATTATCTCGAAAAATACCTGGAGAACCACTGACAGGTTGCCGGTGTATGTAACCTTCCACGCACCAGTGAACGCACTTAGCTGTGTCTTGAAACTCAGAAGTTAGATAACATGTGGTCTTTCTCTTGATAAGGTACAATCCAAATTAATGCACTACTTCTCGGTTTACCTGCACTCAGTCTGCGTAGCCAAGATGGGATAGAACAGCTTTAAATTCTAACTTTCCCATTGGAAGCAAAACGCAACAGCATCAGCACCGATGACATCCACCCGTGGATTCTAAGAAAAGGTACGGCGTAATTCATCGATATTCTGCTTCTGAAGCTTGTTACTGTGTTCCAAGCTGGCATGAAAAATGGCCTGTTCTCTGGTCCAGATTCCCTACACATATTCCGCTCAAAGCATTCAGCCCCGTATGCTGTAATGTTCATCGTGGATAATAGAATTCCACTAATTACAAGGATCTGGACTACTTCAATCGGTCACCCGTTTTATTAACAGATCTCTCCCAAACCTACCTGAAAATAAGAGTTGAGGAGAAGTCCAGAGGAATTTTGGCAATCCGCACGCACTGAGGCACGTTCCAGTACAGGTGACTGCTATTCAGCTTGAAGACAGCTTTACCAATCCTTCAGGAAATAGTGGATACTGTGGTCAACAACATGTCACTGACAACAGCATATAAGGATCACAATATTGTGATAAATTCGAACTCTGATTGACTCATGATTAGGCTAGACAGTGTTATCAGTCGCATCCAGGATCATCACTTTTGCATCCGCCAGGACATGTGTACCTTTTTCATACACTTCGTTCAATATCTGGGGAATTAATTATTGACAAGAATGGGCGCCGTTCCGGTCCTAGTACCGCAAAAGCAATAAATAAAATGCCACCTGCGACCGAAATCTTCTTAACCCGTTCATTTTTGGTTGTTATCAGTCACACATTTTCCGTTAGGAACTATTGACCTACAAAGTGTTGAAGGAAACTGACCAAATGTGTGGGTTGTCATACAATTTTCAGTGATACTGTAGACAACAATAATACTCTACAATTTCACATACAGGCTATTATACTGTTTACAATGAACGTGAAATTTCTATGTTTGTTTCGTTTCTTTCTGCATGATGTTGCGGGAAGAATGAATTGTGTGAAATTAGAGAATTTTGCTCGACCAACATACATCACAAGAGACGGGAACAAAAACTGATGGACCGATCGTCATGCTTACGAAATCAAAAGGTTCATAGAATTGAATCTTCATTTCAACTGTTTTTGTTACGCCGTGCGAACTGAGTAATCAGCGTTCAAGAGAATGATATAATTGATGTACTATACCATAGAATGATTAAACAATTCATCTTAGTTTGGTCACCCTAATCATTCTGGCTTATAGCATCGTGCATTCTGATTGGTTGGGAAGTCTATCCGTATATCCAATGTGCACGCACCACGTCTTTACTCCCAAGGTGGAAATCTGGACGTTCAGTTTGAGGCATGCGATGCGCATAAAACTGTAAACTGGTCATTATGACATTTTCAGTCCTTCGTCTTAAAATACCAGTGATGGCAAATATTTCATGTCCGTCCTTAAATATGCAAAGTGGAAAAAGCCAACAACTTTCAATAATACTAATCAATAAATGAATTTGATGGTGTACATCCACACGAAAAGTAGTTATACAATGTATATTTTAAACTTTTAAGTATGTCACACGTAATCGCACCGGTAATCTGCACCTTATCTTTTGAACGACCAAACTAGCCACTTTCATTGCAACAAATGTGGTTCATTGGTGTTTGCCTTACACATCATCCAAGGTCGTTTTGTTCGTGTTTAATACAATCGGTCAGACAATTTAAATGTACACACTTTCGGCCCTATTGTTCAACGTTGTTTAAATGCATGAAGACTTACTCGTAAATTGTTACATCATCAGTAATTTTAAGCAAACAGACTTGGTCTGTTGAATCAAATGCTTTAACCACAAAAGTCGTTTTTACGATTAAAACAAGCTGACCTATCGGACTCAACACATTTACTCACAGATTTCTCACGATTGACCTTCAAACAATTTGGCCACCTTCAGTATGTGTTAGAGACGAGTACATTTGAGCTGGATATCCGGCATCCAACAGTGGACATTCCAGAACTTCAAACAGAATGCCCCAAACAATGTTTCGATTTGCGTCCTCGTCTGGCGGTTCCCATTAAACAGTTTGTCACTCAGCCTGGATTCAACAAAGTCGCCTGTTACATGGTTTTGGGCAAGCATCAGCATGTGGTCACCAAAGAACTAATTCATATGAGTACGTTTCAAATGTTTTGAGTTCCATCGACTTCAGTGTAAACTAAGGATGTTAAGAATAGGCAATATTCAGGTAGCTGTGTTGATCAGGTCTAAGTGGGGGGGGGAGGGAATTGTAGATAAATATTGGTAATATTAAGAAACTAAATAATCAGACCGATTTTCAAGCAAAGTTATCTGACAACTAGTATTTAACGCTTCTTTCAACGGACGTTAGGTTACCTTTCCCGATCTGCAGAGAGAATATTTATCCGGAACAGTTTACTACGCTATAGTTTACTAAAGTTCTGCGTGTGTGTGTGTGTTGACAACTCAACCTAACAGTTTGGGTCATCCTTATCTTGTGGTAAGCAGACCTGGTGAGAGTCATTTATGTCAATCTAATAATCCTAGTGAATAGGGCCATTGGTTATAGTAAATATTAAACCGCACACGTTTGCAAATGAATCAGTTGAAACTGAGCATGCAATGAGGTGTGTGCTGACAAGAGTATGTTAGCAGTATACGCATTCGAATGTACTGAATGAATGTCACTTACGAATCGCAACATTTCACTTATTGCATTGGTTTAGTTTTGTTGTTTCTTGCTAATCTCAGTGGAATCCAGTATCATTAGGATTGAAGTTCATCTACAGTGGTTAACCTAGTTTTATTGAGAAGTTGATCCACCCGACTACTTCATGTGAGATGTATGTGTTTAATTTGATCACCTTCTAACTTGGGTATTGAACGATAATGTTTTTACATGAGAATTGTATCTTATCATATACCACCTCAGACGTATTTGCTGAGAAACCTCTGAGTACTAAGTTTGGAAATGCCATCAAGTCAACTTTTACTCGTCAAACCATATATTGTGTTGATGACAGTCTTGCTAAAAAAAAGTGTGTGTGTTTTACACTTTTGGAGACATCTTCATCATGATCCATTGCGTAATGCCTAAATTCTGTTATTTGTACGAAGTTTCTGTTGAAGTAAAACAGAGCCTGATTAGATCAATATGATGCACCTTCGTACTTTCAGCTGAAAAACACCAGGAAATACTCGTTCTACAGGGGGAAGATCAAATTAATGTACGCGACTTATCACGGAATGACGAACCGTTCGAAATTAAACTCTACTTTGCCGCCAAGCGCCTTCATTCGGCTGACTTCATACTTTGTGAAGGGCTCCGATACGACTATCCATGGATATACTTTGACGGAATTTCGGACGTTGGTCCCGTCAACGTAACATGCTTTATTCCAGCTCAGGAAAAGTTATTTCAAAAAACACTTACTTTTAACATCACTGGTAGGTATTCTATCAAAAATTGCACGCATTTTCCTCCGCAAGATATGCGTCACAGATTACAAGTTATCATTAGTTTCTGAATAAATCTACTGCTTCGTTTTAATACGCAATGCACAGTGTACTAAGCAAGTACCTGAGTAAATGACAAATCACTCAACCTTTAAAATCATCATGTTGTCTACCAGCACGTGTCCACTAAATTGAGCGAGGATTTATTCAGCCACATGTCATATTAAGTGGAATAATGCAACATAGTGTATCCGTAAACCCAATGCTGGTTTGAACGAATTTCAGCTTATGGAACTTAACTCAGGTTATCACAGCAACTCTTGATGAATGATGAACTGGAAGTTCATCAACAGTGGAAGAAACTGTATGGAATAAATGCACGGATTGTCAATTTGAACTGAATGAAAATAAACTATATAAGCATGTTCGTAAGCTAACTATCACCGATTCTGTTCCACCGGACTAACATTTTTAAGGTTTAACGCAAGAAACATAAAGTGCTGCCATTAACTAGAATGATAATTTGTGACGGTTTAGATTATTTGTCTCAATTTTTGTTTGATACTTAACAATGTACACAAGGAAGCGATGATCATTGAGTAGTTCTGCTAGATTAGAACAATTATTCTTCCATCAGCATCTGTTAACTCAGACAGTATTTTTATGCCCAACTCCCAGATTTGTCCATAGTTTAAATCCCAGTGAGTTTTCAAATAGCCAACTCGGAATACTCAGGTCGAACCTCAGCGTTTAATATGAACTCGCGCTTTTTGTATGCCAACATTTTTCTCCGGATGACCGCTATATAAACCCCGCTACTGCACATGAAGCAAAATAAAAAGAGCTAAACTTTTATTGATAAAGTGGTAAACTAACTGATGAAGCTGAATAGTGTTTTCTAACAAAGGACAAAGCTCTAACAAAGGACGCGCGACCACAAATCAGTTAATTACAACGATAATTGCATTGTACTGAGCAACTTACGAAACTTCCGTACTACCTACACACTTCGCTATTTGTGTCATACACTACCATATTGACCAGACAAACACGTGACTGTGTGGTTTATACTAAATTGTTTGTAAAGTATTCGGTTGAATAAAAAACCCAATTTAACACATGTTTTCAGCTACGTGTCGACCGAGTTCATAAACTCGAATGCTAGGTGCTTCTTCCTCCTCTGCTGTTAATCACTGCATTCTTTGAGGTGCCGTACTATATAAACATGTTTTCTCTCAGTAAGTTCACCGTTCACTCAGGTCAGATCAAATTACCAAATCGAACCATATAATCAAACACGGATTCATCACAACCAAGCACTGATCCTACTCCGGATTTAAATTGGGGTATCGGTGAAATTTAGGCAAAAGGTCGCATGTGACCAATCAAACACCCACTACATAACTCGGTTCTCTGTAAATAAACCGATGATCACCTCCATCGGATTCTATTGCCTCTCTGTACACTCCTGTCTATTGTGCGCAGTGTCTTCAAGATTACTGGTTATTATTAACAAAATACACTCTCTTTAAACTTGATATATTCGAACATGAAAAAACTGTCCATTAGCTGAGATAATTATCGAACGTTTAGCAACTGATGAGCTCTGGTACAAGAACCTACAGGAATCACGTGCAATATAATATTAGGGTACAAAATGTAACTTCAGCCAGCATAAGCTGAGTGGAGAAAATGTAACGCCATGCATTTTTTTAAATTGAAATATACTATTTTAGTAAACTTTCCGGAAGGTTTGATCCCAAAGTTTCACATTTGTCTTCGAGTATTGTCTTCGGTTCCTCCGTCGTTTGAACGGCCTGATAGCTTTGTCTTGCGCATGTGTTCATGATAGTCAGGCGATCTCGATGGGATTCGAACCAGGATTGCGAGGCGGCCAGTTCGATAAGTGAGTATTATGGTTTACCAGTCACAATTTAGTGGAGCGGACGGTATTAATCGGCTGTGATATTGGTCAGCGGACGGTGTGTATGAACGCATTATTAAGCCATGTATGATGCTCAAGGTAAATGATACCGCGTTTTTTAGTCCAAATTGTTAGTTCATTTTAGCGGAATTGTCAAGGATCGCCTTGAAAATCATTATCCAAGGTTTATAGTGAGTGAATGATTCAACCGAGACTTCAGCCTGACGGACGATGTCACTAAGTTGGTAATAGTTTGACTCAGAGAGGATTTTGTGCAACATTAATTACCGTCATTCTCTTGCTTAATTTAGCACGATCCCAAATGTGCCAAATGAAATAACGTATCTAACAGAGAAACCGTGGACAACGTAAGACTAACTGTAGGTCAAACATTCGCCAGTTCATGAAATATGTTAGCTGTTAAATGAAGCAAGGAAACAGCAAATAAGTTCATTCTCCTCGTTTCATTTCTGGTTTAGCTATGATTGAAAGTATGTATTAGACTTCAACTGACCGAATGGGGTTTAGTGTCACTGAACATATCAACTGTGGTGGTCAGCAGCCAGCTTGAACTGAGCAAGTAGTGTGACATCAAGAAAAAGTATAGACAAAAAATCAACAGAATGATCCGTTGTATATTGCTGACAAGTAGTTGGCGTTTGGGTTCTGTTTGCACCTTCCGCTTTATGTTAGTCGTTTCAGTCACCCCCTTCAAAAAAGAACAATCAAACGCACGTTCCAATCCTGTTAGAACTAGTCAGTATTGCATATCTTTGTATTGACCGGAATGTTGAATCCGGCTCAAGCTCAGACGTAACACGGTTGGTGGCATCCGAAACGAATTAGCTTGGCACAGTGACTGAAGCCAAAGGACGCCTGCGCTTCAAACCAACACTCCAAGTGGCTAGCGCTGAACCACGTGCGGTTCTACTCACACACCACATATCCGGTGTAACCCCGAAGGAATAAGACAAGTAGGTATGTGAGTGAGGCCTTTGTGTCCAGCTGGTCAATGCTTGTTAAGCAGTTGAGTGGTTAGCAGGAAAAGGAAATCCTTATCTCTCGGAAAATAAACAGTGAGAAAGACTGCTATAACAAGATCTATACTAGGAAGAAGGACAATCAAAATGTAATATAAGAATCATTTAAGTATAAGAGTGCATGCTAGTGAATTCCAGAGAGGATAAAGGTGAAAAACAAAACTCAAAGTTGAACTGCGATAAGATCAGACAAACGATTCAACATTCAATACACCAACAAAGCCCAAGAAAGGAATGGGTAAAAGACCACAGACACTCAAGTTTCAGTCATTAACAGAAATAGAATGGATATACCGATTGACCTACCTGAGCCTAAAGTATTCGTCGTCTCTTCGTTGACGGTGCACTATGAGTGCGCTGGTGACCTACTAATCCTAAACGACCAGCGCATTCACGGCCGCACACATCGCAACGCCATAAAGCCATATTACCGCAACATATGGCACCGATGGTTCCTTTACGTACCGCGCGCTTTTGTTCTTGGCCGCGCAATAACTGCTCATTGAACTCACGGACGCCCATCCGAATCGCGTCCCTCCAGGCAGTCCGGTTCAACGCTAAGACATCCCAACATCTAGAATCAATCTTACAACGTGACAGACTTACCTGCACAGTATCCTGGTATCTCCGCTTTTGACCACCAGGATTTCGCCTACCTGATCTCAGTTGTCCATGCAGCAGCAGCTTCGGGATACGGTCATCGCCCATTCGTCGGACGTGGTCTTGCCAGCGAAGTTGATTCAACACCAACACGGTTTCCATCGCGTTTATTTCCAGTCGCCGCTGTACCTCAGTATTCGGAATCATTTCCGGCCCTCGAATACCCAAGATGCACCTCAGACACTGCACATAGAAGCGATTTAAATAGCGCACGTTTCGCTGATACGATGTCTACATTTCACTGGCGTACAGCAGCATAAACAGCACCATTGAGGGGTAGACAGAGAGCTTAGTGCTCGGCTTCAGGCTGTGATTCTTTCAAACACGTCGTTCGAAACGTCCGAAAGCAGTAATAGCCTTCGTCACACGGGTTTCTAACTCGCTGTCCACGGACAGATCGGTGGACAAGTTGCTACCCAAGTAGCGGAAATCTGAACAGCTACCGACAACGTCTCCATTAATGCGAATTTACGGTAAAGATATACATACAGTACCTCCGTCCAAAGAAGATTGAAAAAAGGAAAATGTCCTATCTGTGTTGATATCCAGTCCAAACTTGGATGCCGCGGTCGGGGGAGCCGTAATCAGTCGCTGCAGTTCGTCCTCGCAATTTGCGAACAGCGCGCTGTCATATGCAAATAAAAGCATGCGCACCGGTGAAGTATGTAACCGAGTTTGGGCAACGAAACGTCGAATATTCACCAGGCGCCCATCCGCCCACTACTCTACCTCAACGCCATCCTTCCCAGAGTCCTGAAAAGCAACTGTTAGCATGACAGTCAAATATAAACTAAATAGGGGTGGGGCTAGCACACAACCCTACGTCACGCCAGTGACAATGTCAAAATCATCAGAGGCAGATCCACACAACTGCACCTTCGCCCACTTGCCCACATGCAACAATCTACTCAACTTGACGACCTTACCTGGACATCCAAACTTACCGCTGACAACTGTGTTGACCACTGACATACTGACCTCACCAGACAGAATGACCACGTCCAAACACAACCCAGTTAACTTGTCTTTAATTACCTAGTTGCCTGACTGCCCCTGTAGACGGTACAGTAGCTGTCCTCTTAGTTCCAGTCAGTGGATCCAAGAACAAGATTTCTCAACAGGGTTTAGATAACAAAATTCATCAGTCTCGTTGAATTATGTTTGCTGACCTCAGTTCGTGTGTACAGAGTAGTCAGTGAACCATACCCGTGGATACTGATCTTATTGCAATCTGTTGTGGTTGTTTTTCGGCGTGATTTCAGTTTGTCACAGTGTATTGTTTATCTGACTGCGGGTTGATGTGTTTTTGGACCTAGTGACAATTTAGACTCACTTATTGACCGACCAGTCACTTCTCTTCATAATATGCAATTTTATCTTTCTTTTATTTCTCTTGTTTTACATCCCAGCCCATACGGTTGATTTGTTATATTTGCTAGTTATTAGTAGTTATATACAACGCCTTTGTCAGCTTCTTCATGAAATTCGACTTTCTGTTCATCAATGCTTTATAAAAACAACTATCCTTTCTTAGTGGCTTCAAAAGAACGTATTTTTCGACGGTTCTGTAACCATCTTGCCAGCTTCTACAACAATCGCCAGCTTCTCATGGATAGCACGTTGTTTGCTGACTGCAGTTCACTTCCTGTTTGTATAACGATTAAATTATCTTCTGTGCATCGCGTGCCTTAAATATTGACCTCGTTTTCAGTCTGATTTTTGCATTCTTTCGAATTTGGTTGATTGGACTGTCCATTGTTCATTGACACCACTCATTATTCCGCCTACTGGATCTTCACATTTGGAGTTTGCACCAGAAAACACGGCTGTGGTTTGGTACGTTTATCTTGTCTATTGTTGTTGCTCTGTTTAACACCGTGTTAAACCGGTGTCCATACTACTCACTTTTACCGTTGATACCTGGACGAGTTGATTCACTTACGCCAACTGAGCTACCCGATCTTGACCATTCACTTCATCAACTTATATACTTAGAAGAGAAGCTGTTTGGTATGCCTATTTAAACACGTAAAGCTAAGTACGTACACTTTGAAAGACACCTAAACTGATCCGATTGGGAGAGACACAATGTGTTCCGTAGACATCAATGGTTTATTCAGCAACTTACTGTTAAACAAGAGCGACAAATCTGTATACCCGCCGACTCTAAAAAACTTTTTAAAACTTTTAACTTTGCGTTGGCAAAGTGTGGTTTTTCTCAATGTCTGAAAGCTCCCAACAAATAGACGAAACACTAATAGGGAGTCTTAAGAGCTTCGTTTCGGGGGAGTTATACATGATTCAAATTAGACAGACCTTTTGGTATGGATGACTTGAGATATGTACAGACGTTATGTCGAACCTATGCTCTTCATTAAACGAACTAAGGAACAGATGGCAGAAATGGTTCGTAAGTACAAAACTGCCCTAATAAATGTCAGCGAACTTCGACTATGAACCAGAGGTCCGGTTGTCTTTCTTAGATGTCATAACTGAACACCAGCCAGATGGATCTAATAAACATTCAACACACCGTGAACTGACACAGACAAGACAATTTATAAGAGTCGCACTTTTCTGTTGTGTACAAAAGGTCATTTGTTTCTGTATCGTTTTACAGGACGTTAAGAACATGTCTCGACAATAAACTACAGGCCGCAACAACAGTACCACTGGAAGTTGTGGTTGCTAATAACTTTCTGGAAACTCATTTTAGAAATTGGAGAAAAATTACAGCTTCAAAAATCTACTTGTATCAGTATCTAAAAGTAGTCTGCATATAACCACTTTCGACATCTTGGAGTACATATTTTCTGAGATTATTCAAGTCACATTCAGTTGTATGCACCGTGCAATGTAACTTGTTTTACATTCACAGACAACCATTTTGTCTCTACCTTCGATCAAGATTAATGTCCAATGTTCTCTGTTAGTCGCTACATCTATCAGTCCTTCAAAAGCTTCCGAACTAGTAAAATTGGAGAAACCGAAATATTGAAAATCAATGTTCAGAAGTCTATCTCAACATAGCTGGAAGTTAGGGTAGCACATTCGCTAGAGAGTCTTCCGTCCGGCTCGTGATGCCTACTGATCATAGATCACGCTGT
This sequence comes from Paragonimus skrjabini miyazakii, assembly GCA_014338405.1. Lineage (NCBI taxonomy): Eukaryota > Metazoa > Platyhelminthes > Trematoda > Plagiorchiida > Troglotrematidae > Paragonimus > Paragonimus skrjabini miyazakii. The sequence continues at coordinate 49,307 of JTDE01002275.1, read as the reverse complement.
CGGCATTGCATCGTTGCTTCTGGTTTTGACAAATTCTTAACGTTCTCGGGTTAAAAAAAGTCAAAGTATTTTACTTCAGCCGTCGTCAAAACCGACTGACTGTCAATTCGAGCTTGTTCTGGGCTTAGTAGTGAATATCCCTTCCTTTGGGGCAACCTATAATTTAACGCCTTTCATTTAGGACTTGCTGGTTTCAGATTAATGAAACGTTTTTAGCCGACTTCAGTCTAGAGGCAACTTCATAGCATTATCGGCGTTGTAAATTTTACAGTCAAATTTTGTTGGGCGCTTCCAGCCTTCCCTTTAGTGATTTATAATTCAAAAGGGAATGCAAGAATGACATAAATTTTGAAACGCAAACTGACTTGTGTTTGCAGATATCATTATTAATGGTTAGTAAATGCAAAGGTTATACAAAAGGATGTTGTACAAAAATGAAGCATCGTTTACAAACAAAAATAAGCAAATCTCTGCAGTACACCGAGTAGGAATGGCACGGAGTGCTTCCATATATGATTTGAGACGGTGTTCGTAGTTCGTCAGATCTGTTGCAGCTTGTGTGTTTTGGTAGAAAAGATCACCCGAGAGACGTAGTGTTGTTCCGTAGACTAATTCAGCGGTGGAACATTGTATATCTTCCTTCAAAATGGATCTGATGCTCAGTAAGGTGAGTGGTAAGCGCTCTGTCCAACTCTGTGTCGACTGCGCCATGAGTGATACTTTCAACTGTCGGTGAAAACGTTCAACGATCCAATTAGCAGCAGGATAGTATGCAGTTGTCCTGATGTGGTCACAACCCAACAGACGGGTAAAGTCGTGGAAGAGGGCTGACTGGAATTGCGAACCTCGGTCTGTAGTGACAAACAATGGGACGCCAAAATTGCCAATCCAATGTTCGAGGAACGCTTTGGCGACTGTTTCGGACGAAATATCTCTAAGGGGAACAGCAACAGGCCATCGTGTAAATCTGTCGATGTACGTAAACAGGAACGTTTTACCGTTTGATGGGGATACTGGGCCGACCAAGTCAACGTGAACGTGAGAGAAACGTGCATCTGGAGTGGGGAACTTTCCAGGGAAGGTGATGGTGTGGCGATGTACCTTGCTCCTCTGGCAATGAAGACATGACTTAGCCCACCAGCGCATATCTTTGTTCATACTGGGCCAAAAATAACGTGCAGCGATTAGTTTGAGCGTGGCGCGGACAGCAGGATGGAACAAATAGTGCAAATGGAGAAAAATGGGTCCACGTGGGATGCCTGTGGAAGTATCACGCACAATAGTGGACTTGGAAAAAGGTAAGGGGATACGGGAACATTCGAAAGGTGAGATGCAAATGGATGGAAAATCGGGGTCCGACCTTTGAGTTTCGGCGATTTTCTCGGGACTTATGTCATACAGGTTAGAAACAGCGTTAGCGTGTAGTCTGGAGAACGCATCAACAACCACATTGGAGTTGCCGTCAATGTGTCGGATATCTGTTGTGAATTGGGCTATAAAATCAAGGTGCCGAATTTCGCGCGGGGAATATTTGTCTTGACGCACGTTAAAGGCGTGATTAAAGGCTTATGGTCTGTTAACACGGTGAAAATCCTTCCTTCTAACAGATGACGAAAATGTCTAATTGACAAATAGATAGCAAGAAGCTCACGACCAAAAGTGCTATAATTGGCCTGCGCGAGTGATAGCTTCTGTGAATAAAATCGTCTGTGAATAAAATCGTCGCCGA